>VZSZ01003320.1:19915-34552 GCA_013398815.1 Ibidorhyncha struthersii | reverse complement strand
TCTGTTGCGGTCCTCAGGAGCACGAGATAATGCGAGATGGTCTCAGAGGGTGGTCGAGACAATGACAGAGGGATACGATGCAAAACCGAGAGGAAGCGGTACAACACAATACGCATTCTAATAGAGAATGTACCAGCCTGTTTGGGTTTTTGTTGTTTTGTTTTGTTTTTTTGGTTTGTTTTTGTTTTTTTACAGGATCAATGCGAGACTGTCTCCGATGTCAGTCAAGATGGTCACAGAGCAATATGATGCAAAAGAAAATACAATACGGGGCAAGATAATGAGAGACATTCTTGGATGGCGGTCTAGACAATTACGGGGCAATACGATGAGAAACCAATATGATGCAAAACAAGGCAATATTCATTCAAATAGAGACTGATCCAATTAAAACACACAGTACAGGGCGGTACAATGCAAGACCGTCACAGATGGTGGTTGAGATAATTACAGAGTGGCACGATGCGAGACAAAACACAATACAGGTCAATACAACGCGAGATGGTCTCTGATGGTGGTCGAGACAATTATGGGGTGGTACAGTGCAAAACCCATAGAGCCAAACAATGCCATAGGCATTCAAAGACATAATGGTCCGACCCAAAACACAAGATGGGGCGTTATGTTGCGAGACGGTCTCCAATGGTGGTCGAGACAATGACAGGGCAGTACAATGCAACATCTAACCAAATACAGAGCTTTACAACGCAAAAGAAAAGAAAAAATGCTACTGAACTAGGAGGTCTCAGATGGGAGTCAGAACTAGAGCGCTGCGATGTGACACAATGCGAGAACAACAGATGTGTGAGGAGCTCGGCTTTAGGACCCGACCTCAGAAGGACACCGGGATGAGATGCCATAGAACAGCTCTATGGAACCAAAACATTCAAGAGCAGACTTGTCATTGTGGCCCAGATCGCGTCCCCGAAGGTGACTCACCAGAAACATCCACGATGCTAAATACGCTTTAAGCTCTGATCGCAGGTGGCGGACATGGACCCACACCACATGCGGACGCTGCAAAAGGGACCGCAAGATGCCATAAGGCTGTGGGCAAGAGCTGCTCCCATAGGGTCGATGACACCGGCACAGAAGCCCTATGGCACCACGGTGACGCAAAGGCCTTATAGCAGCCCCACAAAAGAGGTGACGGCTGCAGCCTGTGAGAGAAAGCCACCCTCAAAATCATTAAGGCGAATGCCTAAGAAGGCAGTCTTTCGAACCTAAACCCTTTAGGGATGTGGGAATGAAATCCAGGAAGACTACTCTGTGGAAACAGGAATCTCGACAACACAGCTGCACGCGCCACCTGGCTTGCTGCCATGAGCGAGGACTGATCGGAAAGATCAATGACATGATATGCACTGGACGGAACTCTGCTTGAGAATAGAATATCAGGGCGAGAAGGGCTAGACCAGCACTATTCCGATGAGGCAATGTGCTCTAGACCCTCAGAAGGGCTAGCGAGGTGCCTGCTGATCCCAACAGAGCTAGGGAGACTTCGAGATCAGAGGAAAGTATCGCACAAGACACGGAAGACAGACCACACAAACTACACGGTGACAGACATGGGCCGGAACTGCCCTAACTGGCGCACGCTAGCATCGTGCCGATGAGTAACCTGCTCCCTTTACCTGCCCGAAGGGGACTGCTCAGGAATGGCCCTCTGCCCTACACTAACTTTAAAACCTGTCTCTGCAATTCCCGACCCTGTGCCCTCCCTCCCCAAATGACCTCTGCCATGAGTCCCTCCGCTTAGCTTTCAGAGGGCCGGGGCTCTGAAGCCATCCTTGACCAGAAAAACCCCGATAGGCCAACTGCATTAATCACACAGGCGACACGTTCTTCATCACCTGCAAAAACAAACACAAAAAAAACCCACCGCCACACACAACAGTACCATTGGGCAGCAGCACGTTGGTCAACATAGACTTTTCCTGCAACAGCCCCCACCTCAGATGCGCTGTAGCGTTCCACTCACCTGCTCCGCACGGATTCCGGAGTCGGATGCTGCGGCCGTCATTCTTTGTGGCACCTAAGAGATTCAAGGAATCAAATTGCCAAAAAAAGAACACCAAACCAGCCAACCGTAACTGTTGTCACAGACACAGCAGTCACATCTTCCCACTAATATCAACAGACGCAACAACCCACCTCCTTATGGTGCTCCGCTGGGCTCTGCTACATCGCCTCGCACTGCTTGTCCCTCTACATCTGAAAAAACAACAGCAAAGATCAGCTGGACAGAGAGCGATAACTTCGTAACACTACAGTCTTGTTCCTATTTAGAAGCCTCATCTGGAGGCCAACGGTAGCTTGCCAGTAAAAAACCCCCACTGGCTTCAAGCCCCACACAAAGCGGCCTTTTGTCTTTGAGATGCGGTCTCCTGCACTACCACTGAATGGCCCCTCCTGCGTAGCTCTGCTCTTCCCCATAGAGCTTTAATGAAAGACCTGTTTGCAAAACCTGCTGATGGCTACTCAGTTCCAGATGACTGTACTGCCTTTGCCTCGATGCATTGATGTAGTACCCATAGATTCTTACAGCTATCCCACCTGCCCCTGACTCCACACCCCCAGGCAGGGTGACTCCGAGCCACACACACACACGCACGGACAGATACTACATAGAAAGCTACAAACGACGCGCCTCAAAGATGAGAGAAAACTCTCAGCAAAAATGACACCTGGACAGAAGTCGCTGCCGGGCAAGAAGACCTGTGACACCACGATGGTGACATTAGGAGGCTCTAGGGAAACCCCAAAAAAAGGGGAGAATGTCAGGGCCCGTGACAAGAAGGGACTCTCAAAACCAAGATGTTTGTGCAGGAAGCCCAGCTTCGAGATCAAAGAACATAAGGATTAAGGCAACAAGACGTGGTTCCTGAAAATGGATGGGTAGAGAGCAGAGCTGCTCACGCAGCTGGGAACCATCCTGCAGAGCGACCAGAAAAAAAAATTCTGAGGCTCAAAACCGATCCGTGCTTTAAGCCTGTAATGTGACAACAGCAGTGCCTGATTGGCGCTGTGCTGATGAGTATGGGCGATTGAGCCCCGGGGGCTGCGCCTGAGGCACCTGTCATGCTCCTCTTGCACAAAGAGCAACTAGGATGTTAGGAATTGAGGAAGCTCTAAGACAGAAGACGTATCGCACAGACTACATGACAACAGACACAGACCGGAACCGCCCTGCCCGGCACACGCTAGCGTCATGCTGACAAGTAACCCGTTCCCCCTTTACCTGCCCAAAGGGGACTGCTCCTGGATGGCCCTCTGGCCTTTGCTAACTTTAAAATCCATCCCTGCAATCGCTGATCTCGTTCCCTCCTTCCCCCAACCCCACCGCAGTGCTGCTCCCTCAACTTATCTTTCAGAGGGCCGGGAGGCTGAATCCATTCTGACCAAGGAAAACCACAGTCTGCCGACAAGACAAATCCTGCAGTTGCCAGGCTCCTCTTTGTCACCTTTAAAAAAATACCCAAATCACACACAACAGTGCCGTCGGTCAGCATCATGTCAGTCAACACAGACATTTACCACAATGTGACCCTCCTCAGAAGTGCCGCTGAGTTTCTGCTTACCTGCTCCATGCTGACTCCAAAGTCGGATGCTGCAGCTGCATGTGAGCCGGCACAGGCATGACATGGGAACTGCCACAAAAACACAGATGAAATACAATGGGCAAGTTTATTGTCGTTACATCGCCAGCTGGGGATTTCCCAAAGGGGGACACAGGCAGAGGCACACAAGCACAGATCCGGGCACCCCAGACCTCAGTCTGTGCTAGATGATGGCCCAACATGCTGTTTTCACCTGTATATCGGTGATTGCGCAGCCGTAGTTTACTGCCACGCTTTGCCCTTTTCCACAGTGGGGCAGGAATCTCAAGCTCGTTCAACAGGCTTCTTCAGAGTCTCTCGCAGGCCTATGTTATCAAAACACAGATGTTCTGCTTGTCCAGCACAATAGACTAAACAACGATTACCATGATATACATGTTCTTCTATACCCCAGATCTGAGTGACTTCGACAGGTTTCGAATCCTCCTTGCCAACCTTCTGTTTTTTTATCCTGCGCAGACAGTTGTCATTTGTGGCACCTAGAAGACCGAGAGACTCAATGTTACCATTGCGCTTGCAAGAGATCACCGGCCCCGTGTGCCTCCTCTCGACTAGCCAGCTTGTCTCAAACCCTCATCCACTCCTGAAAGTGGCCCGCACAGCGCCTGCAAAGTAAAAAAGAGAAATGCTTCACTGAGCTGCCACGTGATACTTTGCTATTAGACACCAATGGAGCCCACAACCGCCTCACTGTCTCGAACCGCTCATCGGCATGCAGCTTCACCCCTCTGAGCCCGCATGCGGAAAAAATGCAAGCAAAGCGGCACATGCTGAGATACCGCCTGAAACCTTAGCCCATGGGTAACAATTTCCATCTCCCGTTTCTTTACCTTGACAGCTTGCCAGCCCATCCTCTGTCAGTTTGGGTTGCCACCTTGGGTCTTGTGCTCTGCCTGTAAAACCCAAACAGCACAGGCTCCATACAACTTGACTGGTGCTACAATGCCTGAAAAAGGACTGATAATTCAGCACACTGATCACCACTCACCTTGTGGCTGACCTGNACTGAGTCAGCCACGGTGCCCGTATCCCACATCACTCATCGCTTCAAGGATTTGAATTGGAAAAGTTATACCAAAAAGGTTGTCATCAAGCCACTGGTCACATCTTCCCTCTAGTGCCGCATGTGGCAACCCACCTTCTTACGGTGCTCTGCTCGGCTCTGCTACATCGCCCTGAACAGCTTGTCCCTCTGCATCTGAAAAACAACATCAAACAAATCATCTGGATGGCAAGTAATGGCTTCCTAATTCCAAAGGTCTCATTCCCATTTACAAATACTATCTAGACTCCAACTAGAGCCCGCCATAAAAAAAAAAATCACGAACTTGAAGTGCCTTACAAAGTGGCCTTTTTTGTCTTTGAGATGCCGTCTCCTGCACTACTGCTGAACAGCCTGTCAAATGTGGTGCTGCTCATCTCAAAAACGACTAATGGAAGAGCTCTCCGTACAGCCTGCTGATGGCTACTCAATCCCAGATGACTGGGCCACCTTAGCCTCACGAGCCTAGACGCATCAATATATTAACCATAGACTCTTACAGCTATCCCACTTACCCCTAACCCTACGCCCCTGGGCAGGGTGGCTCTGAGTCACACACACACAGATGGACAGACCGAGACTACACAAAATCCTACAAACAATGAGCCTCAAAGATGAGCAAAAACTCTCAGTAAGAATGACGACACCTTGACCGAAGACATCATCGAGCAAAACGACACGCGAGACCATAACAGTGAAGTGAGGGGGCTCTATGGAAACCCCAGAGAACATGCAGAACGTCACAGCCCGCAACAAGAAGTGACTCATCAGACTGGGAAGACATATGCGCAGGAAACCTGGCTTCAAGACTTAAGAGTGTAACGATGCAGGGCAGAAGGCCCACGCCTGGAAAACAGATGGCCAGAGAGCAGATCTGCTCACGCAGCCAGGAACCATGCCACAAGTGAGAACCATCAAGAAGACACCGAGACACAAGGCCGCTCCATGCTTTAGGCTTGTAACGCAAGAAAAGCAGTGCCTGACTGGCGCTACGCTGATGAGTACAGGTGTTTGAGACTCCAGGGGTGCCGCCCCAGGCACCGTGCCTTCCTCCTGGAGCGTAAGCGTGACATTGAGATCCAACGAAGGTCTAAGACACTGAAGACAGACCACACCGATGACACCACAGACACAGGCTGGAACCGCCCTGCCCAGCATATGCTACTGCTGGGCTGAAGACTAACCTGCTCCCTTTACCTGCCCAAAAGGGACTGCTCTGTGACAGCCCTCTGCCCTACACTAACTTTACAAACCCTTTCCTGCAATTGTCTCCCTTGTCCCTTCTCCAGTGCCTGTCCTTCAACTTCTCTTTCAAAGGGCCAGGGGTCCAAATCCATCCTTGGCTTAACACGCAAAAACCAGCTAGCTGATACATTCCTGCAGTCACCAGGTCCTTCATCATCTGCAAAATAAAAAAAAAACAACACAAAAACAAATCCCAAGTCCGAGGCTGCAGCAACAACAACTTATGGCACCAAGACACTAAAGAAACACAATATTACCACTGCACTTGTATAAAGTCACAGGTCACATGTTCCTCCTCAGTACTACCCAGCTCACCTCAAACACAGGAGACCACAACAGAACAGACCTCATTAACACCCAAATCCAACTGCAAAACCATCGGAGAAAGACTGATTAACCTGTCTCCCTTTCCCCTGTCCCAAAGCTTTAGAACCCCTTTCTCTTCTCCTGAACTGGCAGGGAAAGGACACCACTTCTTCCAGACAGCTCCTGCCCTGTATGAGTGCCTCTGAACTCCCTTATCAGCTGCACCTCAGGGGCTGCTCTTCCAAGCCATGCCCTGCAGGCAGCTCCTTTCTTCCTACAGACTCTGGGCTGTGTTACAGACCCACCAAGCAGGTGAAAAACACTATGCCTTAAGTCCCTGCTACTTTCTTGAGAAGGGCTAACACTCCACATACAGATGTACACAAGGTGCTCACCCTAACACCCACAAAACAATCTTATCATTGCTCCTATGAAGAAAATTTATATTAGCAACTTACACTGTATATAACAAAACTGATGAAAAACACCCTACAAATATTTATCTCCAATTAAGTCAGTAATTCCAGGAAAATGCAGTGCACCTGGAAAAAAAAAAAAATACATAGTATTAAACCATCTTACCATCCCTGAACACACAAGGCAACTACTGACCTAAAAAGAAAAAACAAACAAACAAAAAAATCAAATTTACTTTTTATTAAATATGCTACTGAATCTTAACTGGTCTTGAAGGTCTTACCTTAAACTTATGAGATCTACGTCTCTAAATGTGAAAACACACCAGCCCAAACAGCTGAGCCAGTTCCACAACAGCATTTGACTGCAGGACCAGCAATGCACCTACAACACACACACCCAACTGCAGAATGAGCTCACTCAGCACAGGCTGTGGCTCATATACCCTGGGACCCACCCACCACTCTTCCCACAGTCCCCTGGGACTGACCACCAGAAGGCATAAAGGCAGCTGCAGGAGGAGCAGCTGCTTTTCTTATCAGCCTTAAGTTTACAGCAAATGAGGGACCGAGCTGGAAAAAATGGCACTTACAAGAAAGGCCATATATCAGCTTTTTTACCGTGACTGCAGCAATCGTGTCAGTGACATGACTGGGTAAGTAATTTGACTTCATTGTTCTGGTGTGTAGATAGAAAGAGATAGATGTCATACTAAGCTCTAAAAGAAACTAGTTTGTTAAATGTAATAATAATATTATTGTCAAAATTTACATGCTTTATTTTCTTTTCAAACAAAGTACAAAGCTATGGCGTCATACTTTATTTTTAGTGAGACCACGCATACTACCTACCTTCTGCTGGAATTATGTTCTGGATAGCACTGAATGACAAAGCAGAACTAGATCCCGTGAGAAAACCTTCTCAAAAATATCTCTGTTTGTAAAGGAAATTATTCACTGTAAAGTGCTGACAATTTAGAGCCCTACACAATCTCTCCTTAACTGATATCATTAACTAGAACTAGATGAGTCCAAAAGGACAGAGAAATGTATCAGAAACTGTATGAAGCAGTCTAATTAACACCTGAGTACCTAGAACAAAAATAATTTGCAAAAGACAACAAAAACCAGCACGGGAGGTATGCCTATAAAAATAGATGAAGGCTTTCTAAGAGGAGATCTGAGCTGATGATAGGCATCTTTCGGGTACCGGATATGATATAGAAACATACTAAAGACAGACACCAAACAGGTGGCTCTGGAGCATACAGGTGGCTTCAGAAAAGGTTCTGTCAGAAGAATTAGAAAGGTCCCAAAGGGGCCAGAGAGACCAAAGAAGATGCAGAGATGCAACGAACTCAAAAGGGAATTGAGCCAAGTACAGATGTCCTCACGGACCCAAGGACTGACTGGAGGCATGCCGAAGAGGTGAGAGGACAGAAGGACAGACCGGGGTAACAGATGGGGACTCTGAGAGGAAAAGAGGGGTACAGAGCGCCCTCCATAGTTAAAATGGGGCTCCAGGACGTAGTGGATGTGTCACGGGAGCTCAGCACAGGGAGCGGAGGAGTCCCATGGGGGCCTGAGAGATCAAAGAAGCCTCAGAAATAAGGATAAGGAACTCCGAAGGGGATTTCAACAAAGTACAGATATTGTCAGGGCGCTGGGGGCAGAATGAAAGCATCCTAAATTGCAACTAATAAGCTAAGGGTGCTCTGAAGTGTGCAAAAAATAATATCCAAAGGAAGCTGAAGTGCTATAAGAGCTCTATGGAGTACCAGAAAGGACCCGTAATGCATGGCTATAGAGAGTAGAGGCATTATGAGGGGGCAGGGTAAGAACAGAAGTCTTGGAGCCATAGCGGGGGCCTTGGAGTCTCAGGAGGGCATCTGGGCACATTGCAGATGAATGAGCTACGAGGTGCTGTAGAGATTGAGGAAGGTCTTGGGAAGCATCTTGACGGTGAGGAGAGGGGTGTCTGTAGGGGCTGATGGACTAAAGGTGGCTTGGGGTTGATGAGGAGGAACTCGGGTGATCATCTGAGTGGAGTACAGATGGTCTTGGGTGGCAGGGGACTGAATGCAGGAATCCTAGGTAGCGTAGAAGAACAAATGAGTGCTTTATGGCTCAAAGACGGCCCCACCTGAAGAGCTACAAGATGGATGTGGAGTGCAGGGAAACTCTCAGGAGGCAATGTGACTGGGAGCAGAAATGTCCCGAGGCAGTCAGAGTGACAGAAAAATGATTGGGAACATGATGAGTAAATCCAAAGTGAGTAAACGTGTCATTGGAGGGCCAGGGAACTAATAGAGCACAGCTAGAGGGAAGAGAGGACAGAAGGACTGGGCTGGGTCTTGAAGAAGAGTCTGGGAACACCTGCCCACTGGAGTCACGAGATTCAGACTGGACCCCCTTGCTTTCTGAACTCCTCCTCACAAAGGAGTCTAGGTGTGGCTGGATCCAGTTTTAGCCTCTGACCGTAAATAAGAGTTCGAACCACAGGTTCTGTCACAAAGTTGGTTTAGTAACAGCTCGAGCTGGGTGCCTCCAAAGAGGCACGCCGTGGGTTCTTTGCCGGTGCTTTTTAAAGCCTCACAGTCTATTGCATAAGCTATTCATGCACACGTTCACATGACAAGCATGTCTCTTGACCAATCAAATTGTTCAACGGTTACGTGTCCTCTTTGATGACTGGAGTTTTAGTGCGGGTGATTTTACCTTCTGACACAGTTTCAGCATCCATCAGTGTCTCACCCATCTATGCATCTCATCCATCCTGTGGCTCTCATCCATCTTCTGCTGATTCTGGGTAGAACGGTCCCTTTCTTCATTTCGAAGAATTATAGTTCCCTTTCCTTTGACTGTAACAGTCACTCTAATTCATAATATTAAGCATACAATCTTCATTAATATTACTTATACAACTTCATTAAGTTAGTTAAGTTACAATGAATCAAAGTCATGCAAAACTACTAGCTGTTCTTCTTGCACAAAGAAGGAGTTCAGCCAAAGTTTGCTATGTTGCTCAGTTACATCTTGCCGCCAGAGGCTTCACTGATCTAGCTACTTACACTAAGGAAAACTTTGGTTTCACACACTGGGTCACAGATATGGACTTGGGAACTCTTCCGAGGGAACGAGAGGGGTGTGAGGTCCGCAATAAAGCTAAAGGTGTGCTAAGGGCAACGTTGGCGGCATCTGTAGGCATTGTGACATGGTGAGAGGGGTCCTGAATGGGCCAGAAAGAACAAAGAAGACTCAGAGATGCAAGGAAGGAGTCCGGAGAGGACTGGAATGGAACACAGGTCCTCAGGAGGCCAAGGACCAAATGGAAGCATGCTAGATGGCAGAGTGGATGATAAGAGACCTCTGAGGCACGAACAAAGCGAGGACAGGTTTCCGAGGGAAAGAGCTCAGGCAGAAAATTTGAGAAGTAACAGGGATCAAGGAAATAGAAAATAAAAAGACAGCGATGGCGAACTCAAAAGATGTAGAAAGAAAATCTAAAAAGCGAGGGTGCTAAGGAAAGACAAGAAATAATTAAAAATAAAGACAGCAAAGGAGATAAATGTAGACAGAAAATCTTCAGAGCATCTGTGATTAAAGAATCAAGGAAAAAATGAGAAAATAGTAATGGCAAACTAAAATGGAGACCTAGAAAGAAAATTTAAAAAGCAAGAGCACTAAGGAAAGACAATCATTTTTAAAAGATGGCAAAGAGACTAAAAGTAGGCATAGCAAGATCATTGAAAAAGCAATTGGCAGTAGAAGTAAAGACAAATATTAACAGCAAACTAAAACAGATATAGAAAGAAAACTTTAAAAGTGACGGCACTAAGGAAAGACAAGAAAATGAAATGAAAAGATAAGCAATAAAGAGAAATGGGATAAAAGTAGAAAATTTAACAAGAGATCGGAATTGGGGAAACAAAGGCAAAAAAGTAGAAAATACAAACAGCTGACTGAGACACATAGAAAGAAACTTTTCAAAAACGTCAGCATTAATGAAAGAAGAAAAAAGATTAAAATAAACACAGAAAACAAGATAAAAGTGGATAGAAAGAACATTTTAAAAGCTCTTAGAGAAAAAAAATTAAAAATTAAATATAGGGACAGCAAACTAAATTTTTAAAAGCAACAGGGTACACGACTGACACAGAACACTTAAAAATCAGTACTGGCAACTTCATGAAAGTAGACATAGAAAGAGATATGGTGACAGGGTAAGACACAGACAGGAAAACATTAAAAAACGGGGACAGCAAACAATAAAAGTTGACCTAGTGATAAAATTTTAAAAGCAACCAGATTAAGAAACAGGGGGCAGGAAATAGGGTCAGCAAACGAAATAATTTAAGACATTGGAACAAAATTTAAAAAATGGTGAAGTAGAAGACAGGCAAGAAGAATTAAACAACACAGGGAACTGGGTAAATGAAGACATAGAAAGTAAATTTAGAAAGCAATGAGGTACTGGCCATACAGGTAGGTAGAAAGTTAAATATCAGGAGATGGAGTGGATCAACATCCAGGTGGACAGGACATTGGAAGAGGGATGGGTGCAGAGGAGAGAGAGTCGCTGGAAATAGAGACAGGTCACTGGGTAGAGGGAGACCTACAAATGCAAATTTCACCAGCAATGGTGAAGGCGGCAGTTTGGGAAGAATGAAATAATAGCGGGTGTGAAGCTGGAAAGGAAGAGGCATAGAAAGAAAGTGGAGAATGTGATGGAATACAGGTCAGTGTTGACAGAAAAACAAAAAGCTTTGGGGAGCCGAAGGCTGGGACAGGCACAGAGACAGGTAGTGATCTGGAGAAGCACTGCCGGGACAGGCCCAGAGGCACATGAGGGGACACGTGATGACTCATGGCAGCTCCCAGCACAGGTGGGAGACCTTTGCTGCCCAGAGGCTTCTCTCTCTGCCCCTTGCTCCTCTGTGGTGGGGGCTGCTTGACCCTTGTCCACCACCCAGGAGTGGGCGACCGGTGCCTTGATGCTCCTCTCCCCCCAGGTTTCCCAGAGGCACGGTGGCTCACACGTGCGGCCAACTGTGGTACCAGCAGGACAAGAAGACAGAGAAAAGACAAGGGGTGGGGAAAAATTCTACAGTGACGAGGGGGAAAAGAAACATTGGCAAGAAATACAAAAATAAAACCAGGGAGCCGGACAGAGGGAGACTTTGAAAGAAAATTTCGAAAAGGAATATGGTACAAGAAACATAGGCAAGAGGTCAAACAGGGACAGGGAGATGTAAAAAGAAAGTGAAAAAAAGTGACCAGGTGCAGGACAGAGAGGGAAGAATTGGGAATTACAGACAGGGAGATGGCTAGAGGGAGACATGGACAGAAAATTTGGAAAGCAATGGGATACAAGAATCATACACCAGAATTAAAACCTGGGTACACAGAGCTGCACAGAGGGAGATGTAGGAAGACAGTTTGAAAAGCAACATAGTACAAGCAATGTGGGCAAGTATTAAAATGAGGTTGGGGAGACAAAAGGAAAGTTGGCAAGAAAATTTAAAAATCGACTGGGTTCAAGAAGCATATGCAAGAATTAAAGAGAAAGGGATGGAGAGGTAGAAAGAGTTTCAAAAGTGATGGGGTACAAGAAAAATAGTCAGGAATTAAAAAGTAGGGACAGGAAACCTGATAGAAATAATCTGTAGTGGGTTGACCTTGGCTGGCCACTGAGTGCCCACTNAAACCAGGGAGCCGGACAGAGGGAGACTTTGAAAGAAAATTTCGAAAAGGAATATGGTACAAGAAACATAGGCAAGAGGTCAAACAGGGACAGGGAGATGTAAAAAGAAAGTGAAAAAAAGTGACCAGGTGCAGGACAGAGAGGGAAGAATTGGGAATTACAGACAGGGAGATGGCTAGAGGGAGACATGGACAGAAAATTTGGAAAGCAATGGGATACAAGAATCATACACCAGAATTAAAACCTGGGTACACAGAGCTGCACAGAGGGAGATGTAGGAAGACAGTTTGAAAAGCAACATAGTACAAGCAATGTGGGCAAGTATTAAAATGAGGTTGGGGAGACAAAAGGAAAGTTGGCAAGAAAATTTAAAAATCGACTGGGTTCAAGAAGCATATGCAAGAATTAAAGAGAAAGGGATGGAGAGGTAGAAAGAGTTTCAAAAGTGATGGGGTACAAGAAAAATAGTCAGGAATTAAAAAGTAGGGACAGGAAACCTGATAGAAATAATCTGTAGTGGGTTGACCTTGGCTGGCCACTGAGTGCCCACTGAGCCACTCTATCGGTCCCTGTCCTCCACAAGAGAGGAGGAGAAAATACAGCAAAAAAGCTTGTAGGTGGAGATAAAGACAAAGACCAATTACTGTCACAGGCAAACCAGACTCAACTGTGGGAAATTAACTTATTGTTCATCAAATAATGACAAATAAGAACAAACCTAAAAAACACCTTCCCACCACCTCTCTCTCTTGTCCTGGGCTCCTCTTCCCTCCTGAGTTCTCTACGTCCCACCCCTGACCAACGCAGGGGGACACGGCATGGTGGTTGCAGGCAGTTCATCTCACTTTGTCTCTGTGGCTCTTTCCTCCTCATGTTCTTTTTGTGCTTCAGTGTGGGGACCCTCCCACGGGGCCACAGGTCCTGCCAGGAGCCTGCTCCAGCACAGGCTCTTGGCTTCCTTCAGGCACAGCCACCTGCTCCAGCCTTGGGTCCTCCACGGGCTGCAGGGGAACAGCCTGCCTCACCATGGTCTTCACCACAGGCTGCAGGAGAACCTCTGCTCTGCTTCCTACCAGCCCTGCCGAGGGGCTCAGCTTTGACCAGCGGCAGATCCATCTCAGAGCTGGAACTAGCTGTGCCCAACATGGGACGAGCACCCAGTGTCTTCTCACAGAACCCACCCCTGCAGCCCCCACCCCAGCTAACAACACCTCGCATGGTAAACCCAATACAACAGTGATGGGCTACAGGGCAGAGAAGGGGGGTGAAAAATAGGCTGAGGGAGCCACGGCGGGGGGGCAGGGGGAACAATACAACAGCAATGGGCTACAGGCCAGGAAAGAGGAAGCAACAGGGAACCAGACTGAGAGAGATGGAAAAAAACAAAGAAGAGTGATGGGCCACAGGGTAGAGAGGGAGGAATTAAAAAAGGGGACAGCGAGGTGGACAGAGATAAATGGAGAAATATTAAAAACCTCGATGAGCTGAAGGGGAGAGACAGAGCAATTAAAGAAGAGGGATGGGGAGCCAGGCAAAGAAAGAACGATAAAGGCAGAAATGAGCTGTGGAACGCATCTTTTTATATTCTAAAATCCTTTATGTAATAGAGGAGATTTTTTTTAGAGTAGTTTTTATGTTGAACGCCGTCACCATACGCAAACGAATAGTCATGTATCAATATATAGTAAAATGAGAGGGTTTTCTTTATTTCAATGCCTAATGCCCATGTTTACAAATGTTAATGTTTTTTAATCTCTCCATGAATTTTCAGACACTTTTTGGGACGCGACCTGCCTCTTGTGGGGTGATCCCCCCATCCCCCACTCACCTGCTCCTCTGCTGCATCATTGCCCCCTGCCGGGGACCTTGGGCTGCCTCAAATGACATTATCACCCCCACAGACACACACACCACTTTTTATTCCCCCTAAAAAAGGCACAAAACCACCGGACCCAGGGCTGGGCCCTTCCCCTCAGGGCACTCAACCACCAGCAGGCAAACCTGGGGGTGGGGGGGAGGTCTATTGAGTGTTGCCAGACCCATACAGCGAGACACCTGAGACACAAAAATCCCCAATTATATTTCAGTAGATTAACAAATAGCACGGAAGAAAGAGGAAGGACTCCAGGGAAAAGGGTCAGGTCAAAATACAGCACATCGCTTAAAGACCAGAACTATTTGAACTCTTAAAATCAGTATTACAACTAATTGATGCGATTTTGAACACATTCTTGTGTAACAGTAAACTCTCTCACTGTTGTCAGGAAATGCATTGTCCCTCCCCTTTCTCTTCAGCTGAAAATG
>VZSZ01003320.1:7704-18725 GCA_013398815.1 Ibidorhyncha struthersii | reverse complement strand
GGGGATGGGACAACGCAGAAAGAAAGAAGGAAAAAGAGAGTGGTGGGGTACCCATTACCCTACAGCTACCCCTGCACTGATATTTCATAAGAAACCATCTGTGCAACACATGCAGGAAAACCGACAACAAAATCGCT
This sequence comes from Ibidorhyncha struthersii, assembly GCA_013398815.1. NCBI lineage: Eukaryota > Metazoa > Chordata > Aves > Charadriiformes > Charadriidae > Ibidorhyncha > Ibidorhyncha struthersii. The sequence goes on along the minus strand of VZSZ01003320.1, from coordinate 18,588 downwards.
ATCTTAAGAAAGTAACAATCCTTATCGTCACAACCTGGAAGGTTTCCATGCCCTGGGCCTGATGGTGTCACATTAGTATAATCATCAAAGGGCAAAGTAAACTTTCCCAAGGTAAAACCAAAAGTGTAATTAGTAACAGAAACCATCACGCGATGCCCAAGATATGCAGGTAGAGCCGTTACCCAGCTAATCATGTTATACACCTGAATTGCGAACCACACCAAAATAGCACATTTAAACATTCATATAAAAACACAAAGAGAAAATAAATTTTGCAATGCATTTGGCAGGTTAAACAGAGTTAACTCAATTAAATGCAAACAAAGTTCTTGAAAGGCACGATACAACATTTCATTTAAGAACGACATGATGCGAGCTGTCTGTTCTAATCTCTGAACAAGCTGGAATTCAAACTATTCAAGCAATTTATCACAGCTCTGATAGAGCACTGCTCGAGCCCCACATTGGGTGCCAATTAATCTGTCGAGGTTTAGGCCAAATCAGCTACTGGGGATGTGGGAGACGCCAGATGGAACTGGCAGATGCTCCCTCCTACTCCTCTTCAAAGAGAGAGGCAGAGGAGGGAAAGAGAGACTTATGAGTTTAGAAGGAACTAAACTACTTTAATGAAATAGTAATAATAAAATAAAAGGAAATAATGAAATATATACAAAACCGTAACAAGCTCCCAGGATGACAATCAGGACACCAGCTGGCACTGGAGAAGTCCCAGGCTGGACTCAGTGTCAGACAGGAACTGGATTCCAGATCTGCATTCAGGATCAGGATCAAAGGCAGATGAACAGAGTCCTCCTCAGACATGGGCCACAGAAGAAAGAGAGAGAGAGCTGACCCTTTGATCCCTTAGCTTTTATACCGAGCATGAGGCAGATGAGATGGAATACCCTCTTGGCCAGTTTTGGGTCACCTGTCCTGTCCACTTTTCCCCACAGGTGGGACCCCACTGTGCTTTTCCACTTCCGACCCTCCAACGAGGCAAGTAACAACATTGGTTGGCCTTGAGTGTTATAGCAATAAGTGTAAGCAAGAGCCTCTCCGCACACCATGCCTGAGAATCAGCTATAAACATAGGTCTTACCACTCTGAGAGCGAAAATTGTCTGAACAATATGCTGTTAAATTCAGTAGTTAGAAGAAGCCTAGATAAGACACAAAGTTACTGAACCAAGTTGGTCCTGTTTTACCTCAAACCAGGACAATATATAAATGAATATTATTTTTCAATATATATAAAAAAGAGAGATTTTTCTCTATTTCAGTGTGTCCCCCCCATATTTACAGGTTTTATTTTTTAATCCCCCCATGAATTGTCTGAAATTTTTGGGCTGTGACCCCACCATCCCAAACACACCTGCTCCTCTGTCATATCAACACCCCCCCCGGTGACATTTGGGTGCTCGAAATAACATCATCACACACCCCTTTTTATTCCCCCCCAAAAAAGGCACAAAGCCACCAGACCCAGGGCTGGGCCCTTCCCCTCGGGGCACTCAACCACCAGCAGGCAAACCTGAGCTGGTGGGGGGGTGGGAGTGGTGGTGTCTATTGAGCATCGCCAGACCCGTACAACAGGACACCTGAAAAACAAAAATCCCCAATTATATTTCAGCAGATTAACAAATAACACAGAAGAAAGCAGAGGAATTCCCTCAGACTGAGGGACAGGACAGCAGCTGAGCCACAGGAGGATTCCAGGGAAACAGCTCAGCATAAAATACAGCACATCCTTTAAAAGCCAGAGCAACTGGAACTCTTCCAGTCAGTATTAAGACTCATCGGTGCTATTCTGAACGTGTTCCGAGCACGACAGTAAACCCTCTGTCTGGCCCTGGGAAACGTCTCCTCCCTTCCTCACAGCGCTGCCGCAGGGACATCGCCCTGCCAGGCTGCTGCATAGGGCTATATGGCCTAGGCTAGGCCATAACCAGAATCGATGCTATGGACACCCCCAACAGCTATGGCCCTCGTGCTGCTGCTGCACAGCTTGCTGGGTTGATAGAGCCAAAAGGGCAGGGTAAAACTCTGAAGAGTGCAAAGAGCAAGAAAGAACAAAGCTCAGTCATTCAATTGATGCAGAAAAGGTGTGCCTATGTTTATATACACCCAATAAAAATACTTACCCTATAAAAGGATTTGACTTTCCTTTGGCACTAATTGAACTTGCACCACTGTGATCCGATACCATTAAACTATCCATCTCCAAATTACACAGTTATCATTTGACTGGGGTTTTTTGTGTGCTGCACAATTAGGAGGGTCACAAAGGTCACAGGACTCCCTTTCCCCCCTGCCCCAACACCTCCTGTTCAAAAGGACCAGCCACCCCCCAGAAAAGATGACCTGGAGCCCCAAAGGAGGAGCTGGCCCATGGAAAATCTGACCAGAGCCCCAGAAAAGGAGCCAGCCTCCAGAAAAGCCAACCTGGAGCCCCAGAGGAGGAGCCGGCACCCAAAAAAAACCAACCAGAGCCACAGAGGAGCTGGCCTGTGGGGAATTTGACCCAGAGCCCCAGAAGTGGAGTTGGCACCCAGAAAAGCCAACCCAGAGCTCCAATGGAAGGGAGAGCCCTTGGAAAAGCTGACCTGAAGCCCCAGTGAAAAAAACAGCCCCAGAAAAGCCCATCTGGAGCCCCAGAGGATGAGCCAGGACTTGGAAAAGCTGACCTGGAGCCCCAAAGGAGGAGCAAGCCCCCAGAACAGCTGACCCAGAGCTGCAAAGGTGGAGCCAGGACCCAGAAGAGCCAACCCAGAGCCCCAGAGGATGAGCTGGCCCTTGGAAAAGCCAACACGGAGCCCCAGAGGAGGAGCTGGTCCCCAGAAAAGCCGACCCAGAGCCCCAAAGACCTCCGTGGCACTTGAAAAAACAGAGCATCGTAATGACTGATCTGTCCCAAAGGAACCGACGGGTCTGAGGCCTGTCATGCTGCTCCTTCAGACCTCAATGCAATGCTTCGACCATTTCTAGAGACTTGCCACAAGGTGCCTGCAACAACAATAAGAAAACCCTAGCTGCATTACTGGCTTACCTCACGTTACCTCACAATCCAAATCTGATCTGTTTGACTCCAACTCACATACACAGAAACCTCAGTTACTTTAACCCCCTACACTGCCTCTACAATGCCATACAATAGACACAAACATTGAGCCGTGCAGTGCCCATGCAAATATAATGCCATACAATGCAATACACTCATAGATCAACATCGAGCAAAACATGGTACAGCATGCTGCAATGCAAGAAAAAACACAAGACAGCATGGTGCTACCTTGTGTCTTATGAGATTAGACTCAGCTGACATTCAGACCTGCGTATTGTGATACAGAGGTCCGTATGGTTTATGCTACAGCTCTTGTGACTTTGTCATAACTCACATCAGCTGTAGAGAGAATAGAACAGAACAGAGTTCATCAACACCCAAATCCAATCTGAGAGAGGCTGACGAACCCCCCTCCCTTTCCCAACCATCCCCCAGTCCCAAAGCTTCAGAAACCCCTTCTCTTCTCCTGAACTGTCAGGGAAGGAACCCCACTTCTTGCAGACAGGTCCTGCCCTGTATTGGCACCTCTGAACCCCCTGCATCGGCCATTCCTCAGGAGCTGCTCTTCTGAGCTATGCCCTGCATTCTGCAGGCACCTCCTATCTTCTGTCTTCCCACAGACTCTGGGCACCGCTACAGACCCATAAAGGAAGCAAAGCCCTGACACAATCTATGAGGAGCCTGCTGCAAGCTGCAAAGACTTCAGGCACACCGTGGTACTCTGCAGGCAATGGGGAAAGGTGATGAACCATCCCACACCCTGAAAGACACGGCCTTATGTCCCAGCTGCTTTCTTGAGAAATGCTAACACTCCATATACAGAGGCATGCAAGATGCTCACCCTAACCCCTGCTAGATAATCTTATCATTGCCCCTATTAAGAGAAATTGTATCAGCAACTTACACCATATACAGCAAAACTGGTGAAAAAAAAACAAAGTTCCATCTTCCATAAAGTCAGGAATCCCAGGAAAATGCAGCACACCTATGTTGTGGTTTAACCCCAGCTGGCAGCTAGAACCATCCAGCTGCTTGCTCACCACCTACACCTTTCCCCACTGCTTCCCCCAACAGGTGGGGGAAAGAGGAGAAAAAAAAAGGGGGGGAAAGGGAGGGAAAAAAAATTGTGGGTTGAGATAAAAGTAGTTTAATAGAAACAATAACAGAAAAGGGAAAGTAATAACAACAGTAATAATGACCTGGGTCACTCTCACCACCCCATGAATTGGCACCATCCAGAGCAGTGATCGTGGATCCCTGCCTCCTGATAAACCCCGACTTATATACTGAGAAGGACATCTATGGTACAGAATATTTAATTGGCCATTCCATCCTTTGGGCTATGCTTTTATGGGAAGCTGAAAAAATGTCCTTGAATCGTGTAAACATCACTTAGTAACAACTAAAACCAACCAGTATTATTGACATTCCTTTCACAGCAATCACAAGAAAGAAAAATGAACTCTTTCCCAGCTGAAACCAGGACAACCTACAGTAAAAAAAATAAAAAGGCCTAATATTACACCATCTTGCCACCCCTGAACATTCGTTACAACATTACTGAGCTGAAAAAGAAAAGCAGCATACAAGTCTACTTTCTACTACATATGCTGCTGAACTTTACCTGGTCCTGTAGGTCTTACCTCAAACTTCTTAGCTCTGCTTCTCTAAATGCGAAAACACACCAGCACAAACAGGTGAGCTGGCCCCAAAGCTGCATTTGACTGAAGGACTGGTGAAGCACCAACACCAGAGGAGCCCAGCAGTAGAACAAGCTCCCCCAACAGAGGCTGGGAAAGAGGAGGGGTGAACCAGGAGAAGGCATAAAGGCATCCGGAGAAGCAGCAGCAAGTTTTCTCACTTAACTTCAGTCCACAGCACGTGAAGCACTGAACCTGTTTTTTTCCTTCTGGGAGCTCCGACTCGCCTCCAGTGATTATCAAACCACTTGTGTTCGAGTTATGTCGACTTGTTGTGGAGAGACAATTTCCACAGTGGTCACTTTATTTTTGTAATCTTTAGATGCTTCTGATGTAAATTATTAACGATTTTCTGTAGTTTTGGAAGCGTGCTGTTATATAACATGTGATTTCCAGAGGACTGCCGGGGAATCCCAGTGCGAAGCAAGACTATCAGGCAATAGAGAAGGACTTCCGGAGGACTGAAGGCACTTCCTGTATGCAGGAGGACTACCGGGCCACAGAGACGGACTTCAGTGGACTGAATGGCACTCCCGGTGCCATAAAGATGGACTTCCACCGGACAGAAGGGCACTTCCACTGTGATGGAGGACTACAGGGCAATAGAGATGGACTTCTGGAGAGTGCTGAGGGAGCTGGGGGAAGTCATTGCTGGGCCGCTCTCCATCATCTTTGAAAGGTCCTGGAGGACAGGTGAGGTGCCTGAGGACTGGAGGATAGCCAGTGTCACTCCAGTCTTCAAAAAGGGTAAGAAGGATGACCCGGGAAACTACAGGCCGGTCAGCCTCACCTCCATCCCTGGAAAGATGATGGAGCAGCTTGTGCTGGGTATCATCTCAAAGCACCTGGATGAAAAGAAGATTATCAGAAGTAGTCAACATGGATTCACTAAGGGGAAGTCATGTCTGACTAATCTGATAGCATTCTATGATGAGGTCACTAGATGGGTGGATGAGGGGAGGGCAGTGGATGTTGTCTACCTTGACTTTGGCAAGGCTTTCGACACTGTCTCCCACATCATCCTCACTGGCAAGCTTAGGAAGTGTGGGATAGATGGATGGACAGTGGGGTGGATTGAGAACTGGCTAGCAGATAGAGCTCAGAGGGTTGTGGTTAGTGGTGCAGAGTCTAGTTGGAGGTCAGTAACAAGTGGTGTCCCTCAAGGGTCAGTACTGGGTCCAGTCCTGTTCAATATATTCATCGATGATCTGGACGAAGGGATAGAGTGTACCATCAGCAAGTTTGCTGATGACACTAAACTGGGAGGAGTGGCTGATACGCCAGAAGGCTGTGCTGCCTTACAGCGTGACCTGGATAGGCTGGAGAGTTGGGCAGAGAGGAACTTAATGAAATTCAACAAGGGTAAATGTAGGGTACTGCATCTGGGGAGGAATAACCCCATGCATCAGTACAGGTTGGGGGCCGACCTCCTGGAGAGCAGCTCTGTGGAAAGGGACCTGGGAGTCCTGGTGGACAACAGGATGACCATGAGCCAGCAATGTGCCCTGGCGGCCAAGAGGGCCAATGGCATCCTGGGGTGCATCAAAAGGAGTGTGGCCAGCAGGTCGAGGGAGGTCATCCTCCCCCTCTACTCTGCCCTGGTGAGGCCGCATCTGGAATACTGCGTCCAGTTCTGGGCTCCCCAGTTCAAGAAGGACAGGGATCTGCTGGAGAGGGTCCAGCAAAGGGCTACAAAGATGATTAGGGGATTGGAACATCTTTCATATGAGGAGAGGCTGAGGGATTTGGGTCTCTTTAGTCTGGAGAAAAGAAGATTGAGGGGGGATCTTGTTAATGCTTTCAAATACTTGAAGGGAGGATGCCAGGGGGATGGGAGCAGTCTTTTTTCAGTGGTGCCCATTGATAGGACGAGGGGTAATGGGCACAAACTTGAACATAGGAAGTTCCATCTTAACATGAGGAGGAACTTCTTTACTTTGAGGGTGGTGGAGCACTGGAACAGGCTGCCCAGAGAGGTTGTGGAGTCTCCCACTCTGGAGACATTCAAAACCCGCCTGGACGCTGTCCTGTGCAACCTGTTGTAGGTGACCCTGCTCTGGCGGGGGGGTTGGACTAGATGATCTCCAGAGGTCCCTTCCAACCCTGACTATTCTGTGATTCTGTGATTTCCAGAGGACTGATGGGCACTCCCTAAGCCATAGAGATTGGTTTCCGGAGGACAGAAATGAACTTCCGGTGTGATGGCCGACTATCGAGCCATAGAGAAGGACTTCCAGAGGACCAATGGGCATAACCGGTGCCATAGAGATGAACTTCTAGAGGACAGACGTGCACTTCCAGTGTAATGGCTGACTACCCGGTCATAGAGATGAACTTCCAGAGGACTGATGGGACCCCCCGGTGCCATAGAGATTGACTTCTGGAGGACAGAAGAGCACTTCCGGTGTGCTGGAGGACTACCAGGCCGTAAAGATGGACTTCCGGAGGACTGATTGGCACTACCGGTGCCATAGAGATGGCTTACCAGAGGGCTGAAAAGCACTTCCAGTGTGCTGAAGGACTACCAGGCCATAGAGATGGACTTCCGGAGGACTGACGGGCACTGCCGCAGACATAAAGGTGGTTTTTCTGGAGGACTGAAGGGCACTTACGCTGTGATGGAGAACTTCCGGGCCATAGAGATAGCCTTCAGAGGACTGACTGGCACTCCTGGGGATGTAGAGATAAACGTCAAAGGGACTGATGGGCACTTCCAATGTCCTGGCAGACTGTGGAGCCATCGAGACATTTTTATGGGAGGGTTTTATGTTGTCAGTTTACCCTTATAAAATACAGTATTTATTTAGGCACATCCAGATTTATATATATAACTATTTACACTTACATATCTGTATAGACTTCTTACATATTTTTACATATATTTACAATTCTACCTTTTTAGACATATTTACACACATCTCTACACATATTACATATAATATCTACTTAGATTTACTATGTAACACACAGTAAAAGCAGACAGCTCTATTCAGACTTCAATTCAGATTCAATTTCTTCGTATATATCACCTTTTTTTGCACTTTAAAGTCCTTTATTTTCAATACATATACACACGAGTTATTTTTTATGTTAAAGCCCTATATATCACTATTTACATTTTTTTTACATTCCAAAATCTTTATATAATATAGTAGATACAGGGTTTTATTGTGAAATCCTTTTATAGATATAAATGAATATTACTTTTCAATATTTATGACAGATTTTTCTCTATTTCAAGCCCTCACACATGTATTTACAGGTTTTACTATAATTTAACACACTCCCTCCCCGAATTTTTATACGTTTTTAGTCTGTGACCTTGTTCTTTTGGGGGGAACCCCCTGTGGCCCAACATCCCCGACTCACCTGTTCCTCGGCCACATCATCACCCCCCAGGTGACATTGAGATGCCCCAAACATCATCACCCTCCCATCCCCCCAACCCTCTTTTTTATACACCCAAAAAAAAGACACAAAACAAGGGAAACAGCCCAAACCAGCAGCTTGTTACTTTAATAATGCCATTTACATAGGTACACACCCTTCCCAAAAAAGGGGAGCTCCACTAGACAAAGAAAGGGGGGGGCAGTCTCTCAAATGGTGGCAGCTGCGCCATGGAGGGAAGCGTGCAGGGGACAGTGCCATGTCTCACTCAGACTCTGCTCCCCGATGCTCCCCCTGCATTCCCACGCTGGGATGGGCTCCCCAGGGAACCCAGTGTCCCCAGCCCCTGTTGGCCCCAGGCTCTCCCCCAAGACAGCCACCCCTGGAGGGGGGCATCCGCTGGAGAGAGCCAGGATCCTCCGGACCCAGGGCTCACCCCTTCCCCTCGGGGCGCTCAACAACAGGCAGGAAAACCTGGGCAGGGGGGAGGTCTATTGAGTGTCACCAGACCCATAGAGTGAGACACCTGAAAACCAAAAACCCCAACTATATTTCAGCACATTCAAAAACAGCACAGAAGAAAGCAGAGGAATTCCCTCAGACTGAGGGATGGGACAGCAGCTGAGCTGCAGGAGGACTCCAGGGAAACAGCTCAGTGTGAAGTACAACGTGGCCTTTAAAAGCCACAGTGACTGGAACTCTTCCAGTCTGTGAAGACTAATGGGTGCAATTCTGAACACATTCCGAGCATGACAGTAAACCCTCTGGCTGGCCCTGGGAAATGCCTCCTCCCTTCCTCATGGCGCTGCAGCAGGTATGTCACCCTGCCAGCCTGCTGCACAGGGCTGGGCCGCAACAAGAACCGATGCTACCGACCCCCCCCAAACAGCTACAGCCCTCGCGCTGCTGCTGCCACACAGCTTGCTGGGTCGATAGAGCTGAAAGGGCAGGGTAAAACTCAGAAGAGTGCAACGAACAAGAAGGAACAAAGCTCAGTCATTTGCTTTATGCTGAAAAGGTGCATGCATGCTTATAGTTACCACTCTCTCTCTCTGCAGTAAAAATACTATAAAAGTATCTGACTTTCCTTTGGCACTAATTGAACTTGCCCAGCGGTCAGTCAATACCATTAAACCATCCATCTCCAAAATGCACAGCTATCATCTGACTTGGGGGGGGTTGGGTGATGCACAATTAGGAGGGACATCTGGCCAGCTGCCCTGCCCAGGAGAGATGCTACTGAACTGCCAGGGAAACGTGCTGCTGACAGACAGACAGAAATCAAGAACTTCCGAGCACTCCCTCTCAATAGTGGCAATAAACCCCCTCTATTCAGTTGCCTCTAAACGTTTCCTTTTCTTACATTTTTAAGAACATCCCTGTTTTTAAAGATTTAGAACAAATACCTCACTGCCAAAGTACACCTAATACATTCTATGCTACAGCCATTTACCAGTTGTCGTTTAAACAACGCAAGACCGTTTGAAAATTATACAATTGTAACTTTTTTTAAAGCTTAATTTAGGATAGAAAAATCAGCAAGATAAAAAAAAAAAAAGGTTTTACTGTGGGGGGCAGTGGGGGAAATCAAATCCCCAGGGCCGCAATCCAGAAGGCTCCCAAAAAGGACCGGCAGATGGATTAATGCTTTTGGCTGTGCTGAATGTGCAGATGAATGTGTTTTCATGATATCTTGCCTGTTACGACTGAAAACCCAAAGACCGGCCATCCTATCAAATTTGGAAGACGAGCTGTGCGCCTGGACCCGAGCACAACCCTACCGGTGCCCACGCACACCTCGCTCTTTGCATGAGAAGCCCCTGAGCATCCCTGCAAGTGCAGCCACACATGCAGGATCAGCTTCACCTACGCTGATTTCAGGGGGTGCCATTTCTGAAGCTTTAAACTGAAAGCCGCCTCTTGACACTCAGCCACAGAGAAGTCATCCATAACAAGAACTCCACAAAAACGTACTAATGCGAATTGCAAATCCATAGCAGCAGCAGCAGCTTCAGAGAGATTTAGACCTGGAACAAGAGAGGAAAATAAAACACCTTCATCTTGTGTGCAGGAAAGTGGTAGACAGAGAAAAGGGTCAGCGTTTACAGCCCTTACAGAAAATAGGCATTCTCCTGCCTTTCTGAAACCCCTCTATTAGGTCTAAATAGCACAGCACCACTGCAGCAATACCCAGAGCGGGGAACAACAGCCCTGCCACCAGACGTTTGTGGACCAGGGCACACAGACAGAGGGACAGGTTTTGCCACACGCAACCGTGAACTTCCTGAAAAGTTACATTTACCAAAAAGAGCCACTTGGAACATACTGCCAAACAACATTTGGCAACAAAACTTTGATGGGATTAACACACACGATTTCAGGGGAACGCGCTATTTACCAGATCAAGCACTTACCTTCCTGGTACTACCAGCACATTTGCACAGGCAAGTAACTTCATTGCTCTGCTCAAATTAGCCAAATGCAAGTTACAGCCCTGAGAGAGAAGTGAAAAAGGGGAGGTCAGGCAGCAAAGGAGCACTGCAGGCTGCCACCTGGCAACACTGCGCTCTGCTTTTGAAACCACGCACACACACCCAGAAAACCCATGCACAAAACAAACCAAAAAAACCCCCACCCATGAGGAAGCTGGGGGGATATTAATGAAAGGGAAGATCAACAGCTGCAACAAACGGGGTTGTTGTGACCCTGGGTGCTGCACTTGCGTCACAACAACCCC
>VZSZ01003319.1:0-43520 GCA_013398815.1 Ibidorhyncha struthersii | reverse complement strand
TGTATATATTTCATTATTTTCTTTTTATTTTATTATTAATATTTCATTAAAGTAGTTTAGATCTTTCTAAACTTGTAAGTCTCCTTTTCTCTCTCCTGCCTCTCTTTGGCGAGAGAGGTAGGGGAGAGCACCTGTCATTCCACCTGAGCAGCCAGTCCAGCCCAAACCAAGACAAAGACTCACCTTGTTTCACTCTCTTCAGGAACTGCTACTGAAATTCGTAAGTAGTCTTTTCCACTAATGATGAAGAATGTGTTTATCTACTGCAGTATCTTCTAGGAAAATGTGTTCCTTAAAAATGTTTACCATAGTTCTTCCTCTTTAAGAAGCTAATAATTTAGTCAGACTATGCTGTTTATGTCAAAGTTTTATGTACACAAGAGGCGAGGCAACAAATATTTTGTTTTGCCAGTCCCTTTGTTTGTGCCTTTAAGAGTAAAATCAAAGACTGTGGACATTACACAATTCTTTAACCTGCATGAAAAACAGTTAACATTGACATGTGAGTACCCAGCTTGCAATTATAACAAGTATCTGATCACCATGTGCAAAACTGTATACATTCATAATTATGGATGAAGGATTATTCTCTAATTACTTGTGTTTATTATTTTCAGATTCATCAATATTCTAAATACCTGCTCTTGAGAATTCAACTGAAACCAAGGAATGAATATTTAAGTGGAAAAAATGTCTGTGCTTACTAGTTGCTCAGATATTTCCTAGACAGTTTTTTATTAAATGAACAGGCAGAAAAGAAGTGTTTGGTAGATACTAAGAATCTCTCAGACAGAATTAGCTTGTAGGTAACCTCTTGCTGTAGTGTCCTTTAACCATGACAGAACACCAAGGTTACATTGGGTAGACAGTCTCTATCCACCAGAAGTGCTCTACAATTTGGATAAGGTCTGATAAAGCTGAACTCATCTTTAAGAGTATCTGCTAAGACTTTTGAGCACTGAACTACTTCACAATGTTAAAAATCTGGTTTTAAGGTTCCTAGTTCCCTCTGTCTCCACCTTTTTCTTTGTTATTAAATTGGGGAAAAAAAGGCTTTGTTCATCCAGGCTCCTTTAACTGTAACATCGAGAGTTTAATGTAATCTTTATTTCTACTTTTTTTTTTGTCATTTACTGTGAATCTTCAAAATGAAGCATCAGCTCTTTTTCTAAAATTGTTAGTGTTGGGCTTTGTGGTTTTTCCAGCTTGATATTTCCTTCACAATTTTAAGACACCTTTCCCAAAGTTATCTCAGAAAAACTGATTATATTATTGAGAAGAAAAAAAATGCTGTTTGAAAAGCGTTGTTTGTCAGCTACTGAAAATCCTGTATGAGGACTGCAGTTCTTCTTTTTCCCTAAATCTTACCTTTGTAAAACACCACCACCACATGTTGAAATAAGGTTGGTTGACTATGTTTTTAAATTAAATTCATTTTGAGTTTCTTGTATCTTTTTATTCAGTCTTGTCTTAATTTAATTTAATTTAATTTAATTTAATTTAATTTAATTTTATTTTATTTTATTTTATTTTATTTTATTTTATTTTATTTTATTTTATTTTATTTTATTTTCAAGTAGTTTAAGGTGATTATAGAAGATAAAAATGCTTTTCTAATTATAAATTATTCCAGCAAACTAAATGTAGACATAGATAAGCAACATGTATTGTCATTAAAAGGTGAATAGTAATTACTGTTTAAAAAGATTCTGGTGATAACATCACCTAAGAGATAAAAACCACAGATTAATTATATGTCATTGGGACAAAAAGGAAATGCTCCTATCTTACTTTGGTTTTGCACAAATGTATGAGCTCTATGGAAATTATGCAAAACAAATAACAGACAAAGAAAAAGCGATACACATAGAGATATTAATATAGGTACAGATGCCTTGAATACTTTCTTGTTGCTAAGGCAAAGAATAAAAAATGGAATTACCGAGTTCATATTGAGGTACTGTCTGTGAAGTAAGACAGCAGGCTTAGAAAGGAAGGTGAAACCATTGTTTAGCCAAGAGATCTACTGAACTAGTGAAGCCAGAAACTAACTGAAGTGGTCAATTGTTACAATATCAATTCATATCTGAAGCTAACAAAATATTTTACACTTACCCATCTCAAAATAAGTCATTAAATCTGATGCAAAATGCACTAAACTAGGGAATATGTTCTTCTTCCCAGAGCAAAGGATTCTAACACTGTATAATTTCAGAGCTAGTACATGATTAATGTTTTAAGTTCTGTTAAAAGGGCAGTCTCCTGCTTGATTTCAGTGAAACTTTTCAAGCTAAAAGACAAAATGTGGAACCTAGATCTCATGTAATTGTTTATAAATATGCAATGTCATCACACGTACAACAAATCATGACATTTATGTATCTCTAAAAGTAGCATGCTTTCATCTGTTCATATTTTAGAATCTTGAAAACAAACATATTTTTTCAATTATAAAATAAGTTAGGTATATTTGTAAAAGAAGAAAATCCTAAAGCAAGCAACTAAAAATGGAAATATGGATGTTGACACAGATTTTTGCACCTACGTTAAAGAGAAAGTCTCTGTATCTAGAATTTCTAACAAGTTTTTGAAATCTGATTGAATATCACTACTGTTGCATTTATATAATGAAAAAGTAGTTCTGAGGACTGAACAAAGAGTTTAGAATTTTATGTACATTTCTATTACAGTAATGTTTAGAGTAGTTATGACAAATCTATTGTATGCACATCAGAATTAATATCTGGTATCATTGTTAAAAGTGTGTAACTTCTGTCCAATTCCCTTCTCACATACTGGTTACTTCCGTCAGTGTTGCTGGACTCCACGCAGGTGGCAGAGTTCACAGCAGCAGTATCAAAGAATGAAAGGAATCAGTAAGAAGCATCCATGTATGGGTGCTTGTATTTGTATAGTTCTTAAAAGGTTCAAGGAATTGCTAGAAAATAAGAAAGTCTTCAGCAGTTGACATGAGAAGGCTTCATTGACAGTGGTTTGGATGTTGAATACCAAACTCTAGCTTCTTCTGTAGGTTCCACAAGGACGTATAGTTTGTGCATGAAAGGAAACCATATTTCAGAAGATTGAACTGTTCTGTCAGTTTCATAAGTAGGGAACTAAACCATAAAAAGATTATGAGACCTTCTCAAGTAAAACAAGAAATCTATGACAAAGAATGACTTTAACCAGATCTCCCACTTGACCATGCGGCAACCAGTCCCTCATAATATCTAGACCAGTAAGCCTGAAAAAATGCACAGTTTTCTGCCCAAGAATCTGAAATTATCTTCTCACCGACTGGAATTTATAGATTTGAACACTTTCACCATTGCTGTTTTCATATAGGTATATCCCTTGCTGTTATGGAATACAAACTAGTGTAGCTCCTTTATTTCAGTGGAACAAGGGCACTACATATAGGATAAGTACCTTTTCTTCTCATTTTCTGAACAACTTACGAATGGCTGTATTTTATTAATGTTAATGTACACGGAAGCCACGGAATGCTTCAGGGATTTTAATTCCATTGTAATAGAGAGTTGGGTGGATGTCTGAATGAGTAATTATGATTTGAATGTGCTAGCAAAATATCGTGTCATATAAATAATATTACAATGCTTACCTTCCAAATAACAATATGAATGTGTATGTGTGTATAAAATGAGGACACATGTAGGTTGTAAAAGTGCCTATCATAGAAATTCTTTTATTTCAGTCATTATGTGGTAGCCTTAAGAAAAACAAAGAAGTGCTAGACTTTATGAATAATGTTAACAATTCAAAATAGACTTTAATGCTGTGGAACACATTAGAGCCTGAAAGTGAGGACTTCACTTCCAGGGGTTTAATTCACATGTCCAAGTATTTAAGTTCCTCAGATTCTGAATAAAGAAAGCTAAAAACTGATCACTGCCTATGAGATATGAGTTAGTTGAGAGGTATCAGCTCAAGCCCAGTGATGAGAGTTGCCTACATCAGACAGATCAGGGTGTAGCTGGAAAGAATACATCTATCAGTTCATGCAATTATACTTTAGAATTGAGTAAACAGACTTTACTGTGAGCAGGAAGACACTTCAATCTGCTAATAGGAAACACTCTTCCAGATAAGGCATTCTGCATGCAACTAATTTGATTTTATATCTCAGTGAAGCTGAGTAATAAGCTTGCTCTTTCCACACTCCTCTCAGAGCTTTCTCCATCCCTACTACTTCTCTCCTGCTCCCAGCGGCAGGGTCCGCCTTCCTCTACATATCACCAGACTCATCTGTGGGCCACTTATACTTAATAAAACCTCAGAAAAAGTATCCAGGATTTTTCCATAGCTGTTTTTTGTATATTTTAACCAATGAAAGCATAGCAAAGAAGAATCAACTAAAGTCTCTCTGGCAGTAGTTATCCATTAGCTGGGTTTATGACCTCTAAATCCCACATGTAGCTTTTAGACTTCTAAGTTAGAGGTAGATCAATTTCATACTTTGTGGCATGTGTCCATACTTGGATACATACCTCACAACTGACAAAAGATCTGGGTACTAATGAGTTCAAGAAGACTTGTTGGCCAAGTGTCAACTGGAGTGTCACAAGCAAAGTACAAGAGAAAGTTGAAAGGAGCCTTCAGTAACATAGCCAGCTATATCTGGAATGCACCAATTAGTAGCTTTATATTTTTGTAAGAACACCAACATTGCATTTATATATGCACCTGGAATTGTAACTTACAGTGGTGATCCTAGAAGACACCCTAGACACTTGTCAGCATCTGACAGTCAAGTATGGATTTATGATTTTGTCAGTGCAAGAAGGGTAGGAATTTAAGGTTCAAGAAATTTCATGCAATGTAAACATAAGTTATGCATTCATCTTCACAGTTGTGGAACATTTGTTTGGTTTTGTTTGTGGGTTGTTTTCTTTTTTTTTATTATTAAAAAAAATACAGCACCTTGCTGGTGCTGTACCCTTTTACATGATTTACCTTTCACCCCTCAGTCAGGGATCAAAGAGTAATTGATCTTGGAATAAAGAATATTTTCTAACATTTCTCACCCTGAATGAGTAGAAATTACTTTTTCCAGTCTTTAGGGAGGATATCCACCACAAGTCAATGAGTATTCTCTGATTCTTCTGTTAAAACTCTGCCCCTGAGTAGCCAGAAATGAAAAATTCCTGAAGATGGAAAAAGATCTATAAAATGAGAGTTTAACTACATGCTATAATTGCTAGAATATACCTACTTCCATTTCCTCCCCAGCAGAAAATGCAAAGATAAAAATTTCAGAATGCCATTTATCTCCCAGATATATTTTTTTTTAAACTTCAGACCAGTTAGTAACTTAGTGGTTTTGCAGGTCAGGTTGGTATTAGCATCAGTCTGTCTGAAATTTTTTCTATTCTAGAATCATTAAAGTCAAAGTATATGTGTCCTCAAGCAACTTGGCAAAAGTAACTTGCCAAAATGATGACTACGTGTCAGCTACTTTGTTTAACTACATCAAGATGGCAAAAGGAATGATAAGATAAGGGACGTGTAACTTTGTGCAAAGGTAAAAAGAAAAGAAAAGAAAAGAAAAAGAGAAAAAGCAGTGAAGAAGAGAGATGAAAAGAACAAAGATAAGGAGGACAAGAAAAAAGAGAAAAAGAACAAGGGGAAAAAAAAGGGAGGGGAGAGGAAAATTAAAAAAAAAAAGAAAAGAGAAACCCTACCCACCACTGAATTTAGACAGGAATTAAGGGACTGCTTTTAAATATTAGAGAAAGAAGATTATAAAATACTACCTTGATTATAAAACAACAACAACAAATAAAAAAAGGAAAAAAGCAAACCAACAAAAACTCCAAAACCATAACTGTGAATAAATGGAGTTTGATCAGTTTAACAAAGACATAATATTGTAGGTTTGCTTGCAGCATCCTTTAATGACTCAGAAGGCTTCTAGTCCCATTATGACCTACGGTAATATTCTAGTTTCTTAATATTCCACTGGCCAAATTTATTCACATTTTGGTCTATACTTTAAGACATAAATATTTAATCTAGCAGAATAGTAAATAGCGTTATCAATTTTTTAATTTGAAAAATTTTATTGTAAAGGCAATAACATTTAATAAGATGCCTCTTTTTGAAGAATTTGCTTCACGAAATATTCTAGATTTAATTTAAAATTTTACATTAATTATTTTCCAGTAGAATATACACATTTGTATATATATGCATGTATACATGTATCATTTTCAGGGCCCTTAAAGTAAACCCAAGTTATTTTAACATGTTAACACTATTCAGAAAGATGTTGACCATTTCAGGGAGCTTTGAGGGCTGGTTATGTGTAATCTCGTTAAAAGATGTGATATCAATCAGAAAAATCCTTTTTTTGTTTCAAAAAGCAAAGATTTCGTATTAAGATTTATTTCAATTTTCTTTAGAGTGCTATATTCCAAGAGGGAAAAGGTGTGGCCGGTTATTTTTTTCATCCCTGCCCTATCAACATTTGCCAATATTTATTAAGCCTTAGAATATACATTTGTTAATGCCTAAAGCTGTGACCATTTTGGTAGAAGACTCTAATATTTGCTTACTTTTTGCTAGGCCTCTGGCATATAGCATGAGATATCAAACATGGGTTTAGATTGCAATTATTCCAGAAGCCACTTCACAACCAAGGTTCTACAAGTACTTTCCTCTGTCAGTAAAAACCCTGAGTTTAATGACAGTAAAACTAGATTAATTGCCTACAACATTCTAGTGTAGCCTGTCATTTTATGCAAGATATTCTGTATGTCTATGTTCAGCAAGCTTCCAGAATACCTACTGCCTTGCAAGACATACTTTTATTATTAAGTGGGTTCAGGAATTAACTAAGCACTGATGTGATAATCAAAAATGAATTCAAGAAAAGGTGTTCTAGACACTCTTGAGACAGATATGAGGAACTAGACAGAATGACAGAAGGTGTCAATACATTTGGACATCTGAATTATTTGTATTTGGTTCATTATATGATTACTTAATAGAAAGAAACACTTTTAAGGAAGAACTAATTATTTGCTATTTTTTTAATCAATATTTTAGTACTATGAATTATTCCTCCAAAATGCCTGATTTTCTTTCTTAATTTTAAATGGATGATTATATCAAATATAAATATTTGTGTTATGGACAGATGGCCTGAAGAATCTCGGCACTTGTACTTCAGCATATTTATACAATTACAATATGGCTGTTTGTCTATCAAGCATCAGGATGTAAGCTCCACTCCTGCAGCATCCTCCATTTAGAAAGAAGTCTTTGATAACATGTTACAGAGGCAGGGACTGCCTGTTCCTGGGGGGAGGATCCATTATAATCAAAAGCATATAATTGAGTGCCATATTGAGTGCCCAAAAGGGCTGTGGTGTGTTGAACACCCACACAGCCACTCTCTTACTCTCCAGAAGCAAACCATCTCCCCTGGTAAACCAACCCAGAGCAGATGGAGTTCAGTACAGGACTTCCAGGCTGTCAGTGTCCATAGTCATGCCTCATTAGCATGAATAGAAATCATATGACTAAATCTTTGATTAAGGCTAATCAGACCAATGGTTATGATTGTATCAGTAGATACAAGCTGAATGACAATTATTACTGATGATACATTATATCTTAATTTGGAAACAAATCAAGCAATTTAATTTTCCTTAGAGGACAACAGTGTATTATTCCAGTTGGTAAAAATAAAGCTGGTTTTTAGCTGGATGTCAATGGAATTTCAGCCCAGCTATTTTCATTCTGTGAATTCCTTTAATCTTGACCGGCAACCTCTTTGAAATGTTATCCTCCACATGAACTGCTTTTGTTGTACTTCACTTATGGTTCACACAATTTTGTCAGTGTTATTGTGTCTACAAGTTTCCTGGTTTGAGGTAAAACCGGACCAGTTTTGTTCAGTAACTTCGCTTCTTAGCTGGGCCTCTTCTAACTGCTGAAATTAACAGCATATTGTGCAGGCAATGTTCACTCCCTTAGAGTGATAAGACCAATGTTTATAGTTGATGCCCAGGCATTGTATGAGGGAGAGGCTCTTGCTTATACTTGTCGCTGTAACAGCCAAGGCCAACCAACTTTGTTATTTGCCCCGTTGGAGAGTCGGAAGCGGAAAAGCGCAGTGGGGTCCCACCTGTGGGGAGGAGCGGACAGGCCAGGTGACCCAAACCTGACCAACAGGGTATTCCATCCCATCTGCATCATGCTCAGTATAAAAGCTGAGGGCCAGATCCCTCTCGCCCTCTTGCTCTCTCTCTCTCTTGCTCTCTCTCTCTCTTGCTCTCTCTCTCTCTTTTTTTTTTCCTGCTCTTTCGCAGGAAATATGTTATTATTAATATCTCATTAAAGTAGTTTAGTTTCTTCTAAACTCTTAAGTCTCCTTTTCCCTCCTCTGTCTCCCTTTTTGAAGAGGGGTAGAGGGGAGCATCCATCAGTCCCATCTGGGGTCCCCCATGTCCCCAGCGGCCAATTTGGCCTAAACCACGACAACATTGCCGCAGTTATTCTATTACTTCAGAAACCAGAAATACTTAGGCATACCTTCAGTTGGTATTTCTGCCTGGTTATATGTATCATCTTGCACTATAGTCCACAACCTGTGGCCTTTCTAGTTTAAAAATTGCATTCTACCCATATCAATACATAAACCAAGAAGACAACTTGGTGCCTACATTTTTAGAAATATGTGAGAGGTGAGAACTTTAAAACATTTATGATCTAGGAAAAAGTTTTCTCCACTATTATGCCAAGTACTTTACTAATATATGCACATTTTTGAAGTACATATTTTTCAGATGAACAGAAAAGGAAGGATAGATTTCCATTTAAAATGGAAGTTAGAGAGTTTGTGCTTAACTCATCCCACTTCCACCCACAGACATGTTATTTTCTGAAAAGAAGAGCTTGACTTTAATGATATATAATACTAATCCTCAGTGGATAGCTTTATTCTTTGGCTACATTCTCTTTAACGCAGTGCTTAAGAGGCAGGGTTTCAAAACTTTAAAAATCTTGAAGGGCACTACCAAGTGTGCTTATGTTTTTGAGAAAGCTGACTAATCTTGTAGGAGCATTTATTTATTTATGTATTTATTTATTCAATGGCCTGAATAAATAAATATGGGAAAAGCCATGCCTGGGATAATGAAAAAATTTTGACCAATTGTCAACTGTAGTATGGAATTCAGGTAAATGTCCAAATTGCTTACTGGTTGTCAGACTATTTTAAGATTGACCAGAAGCTATTTGACTCTTTTTACTTTCGCTTATTTTTCTGATTTATCATTCACAAAATTTGCAGTTGCTTATCCTGTCAAAGATGAAAGAAACTAAATGGACAAATACGGTGAGCAGGTGAGTCCAGAAGCATCACCACTAGGAATGGTCAGAGAATAACAGTACTCTATTTTTCCCCGTCTTTTGGGGTTTTTTTCATAATTTTGTTCATTTTGTTCTTTCTCTTTCTGTCTTTCCCTTCTCTTTCTCTCTGTCCCACCCCAGCCCCCCAGTTGTCTTCCACACTATGAGTAAAATGGGTTGAAGTTAAGCCAGGTGAGGTTTAGGTTGGATATTAGGAAAAAAATTTTCGCTGAAAGGGTTGTCCAACATTGGAATAAGCTGCCCAGGGAGGTGGTGGATTCACCATCCCTGGAGGTTTTTAAAAAAAGGGTAGACCTGGTACTTGGGGACATGGTTTAGAAGTGGTTTTGTCAGGTTAGGTTAATGGTTGGACCTGATGATCTTAAAGGTCCCTTCCAGCCTCAACAATTCTATGATTCTATGATTCTATGATCTAATGTCATTTCTGAAGACATGTGTTTTGGAGATATCTGCATGGGATATGCAAATATGATACAAGATGACAGGAGAGCTATTCCTCATTAGATCATCAAAAAGAGTCACTCAGGTACTCACGTATTCCAAATCACACTTGGATGTCTGTGGTTAGGTAGTCAAATCCTGATCTTCGTGTTTAATTTGAGCTACCTGTTTTGATGCTCTGCAGCCAGTGAAAAGGGTTAAATAGCTCTGTCAAAAATCATCCTATCCCCATATAACCAACTAAGTTCGGATGCATTACCATCATCAGAAGTTTATACTTCTACATTATTCATAGAAAGTGACAAAAAGATCTCTTCTCTTCAAAAAAAGGAAAACTGTCCTACTGCAGAGACTTCATTGAGTAAGTCATACATAGAGATATAGAGCCATTTGGGATGTGGTATCTCTCTGGTACTCCAGCTGCCACTCCACAAATGCACAGTGTTCTACTGAGTCTTCTTCGTTTTTCATAGTTATGCAGATTTCTCTGATATGTGACATTTGAAGTAGTACTACACAAATACACATGAATAGCAGAAATGAACGACAAATAGCGATTTCAAAACAAATTCTGACTATAAACCTATTTAATTGATTTGGAAATGTGCATGTAATAATTTCATATAGCTTTATGAAACATCAGAATAACTACATTTCTAAAAGATGGTTTTCTTATGGTTGATAGAAAAAAATAAGGGAATGTTAAATAAAAGCCTTCAGTAACTCAGTCACCAGTGCCCTGTTTTCAAAATACTCATAATGAACATAAAACCCAAATCATAAGACTGGTCTGCACATTTGGGATAAAAGACCTAACAGGGGAAAAAAAAAGGAAAGGTAAAAAATTCTCAGCATTGCTTTTTGTTTTCCAGTAGCTTAATATGTTCCTTAGTGAAGTGAAATGGAAGTTGCTCCAACCAAAAAATTGGATATAACAACCTTCGATATACACTAATTATTATGAAAAGGTAAAAAATGTTATCTTTATCAAATATGCAGTCAAAATCAAATTATGTCAGTCAATATGTTTTTGAACTCTCTTAAAGCAGCCATTCCTATTTTAGGGGAAGAAATTTTGCCTACACGTAAATTAGGATTTATTATTATGAGCAAGAAATGTCGAAACTACATGGAGAAACAAACAGGAATAAAATATCTAATGAATTATGTTAGAAATACATACAGAAAAATAAAATATTGTCAGCATTTTTCTTAAGACTCTGGATGCATAAAATGTAGATGTCAATATTCTGGGTCTTTACTATTGTTACAAAAATCATCTAAGTGTCAGATTTCAACATGAATCCTGGTTACCTAAAGGCTTAGACTGTTTATATAGGGAACAGCTGTTTGGTATGCAGTTATTACTACCTGAAATTGTTTCAGAATTCTTGAAAAGATAGGTTGCTTCTCTTGGTTGGATTCATTCTCAGTCTTCCAAAAAAAAAAAAAAAATCCTATAAGCTGTCAGACTTATCTTTGAGGTTGTCTCAGAGATATTAGGAAGAAGAACTGTGTTTCAAGACCAAGAGAGAGCCACGCAATACTATTGAACCACTTAATATAACAGTCATGATTTGGCAATTGTTACCAATTTTGCACAAGCAAGGTATCTTGAAGTGAAAAAAAAACAACCAAACCCAACCAAAACCAAACAAGACACACCACATTTTTCTGCTGAAGATCTCTTTTAGCAAAAGGTTATCCATATACACCTTTACCATTAGAGTACCACTTCAGAGGCAGAGCTATTCTGAGGAGGTCCATCTTCAGCTGTAGATTTCCAAAATATCTAAAATGATACCCTCTAGACAAATTTGGATAAATTCTGTATCACCTGTAATACATATGGATGCAGGATTCGTGACTGCAAAAGTGATAGCTAAAGTCATAGATATATTTAATAGAGTTCCATTGCTCTTCTTTGCCAAATGTCCAAAGTCACTATAGCCTAAAATGTATTCGGCCTAAAGATCCACTTCCATACTTAAATCACAGCAGACTGTGACTTTTTCAGGTAAGTCATTGTGAAATGTTCCCCATAATTTCAAAATATATGATAGAGTAAAACAAAACAGTATATGGCAAAACACACACACAGAAAAAAGGAAGCTAGTTTGCAAGGATGCTTAAATTTCCAAAGGTGTGGTGGAGCGGACAGCCAATGGAGAGAAAGAGCATTGTGGAGATAGACTCTGACATCACATATATGACTCGTTCAAACTATCCTTTTCTTTGCACCAAGTATATATTCAAACTCAGGTGTAAATGACTAATTTTCATCAAATAAATCTTATGGTAAGACTATTTTAGAAGTCAGATGGGTTCAAAAAGAAAAAGTGGCATACTCACCTGTCAGTTCCAACTGTTCAGAAAAAAATGTTCCTGTAGGAAAAGCTTTTCAGTTTTTCCCAGCCCCTTCACTTTATTCCTGGTACAGGTGTCTGTATAGCCCTAGATGATGCTACCAAAAATGTCAAAACTTCTTGGCCACAAACCAGTTGTCTCTCTGGGCTACATTTATCATTTTCTTTTGGTTCATTTGTGATTGACTTATGTTCACATTCATTGGTTCATCCTTCACAACCTCTTAGTATTTTGAAAATAGAACCAGTTACTGAAAAAGAGACTGGCAGTGTGGTAAAAAAAGATGTATGAAGTTTTTGAAGCTTGAACCCACTGGCCTTTTTTATTCAAGGTATTTGGCTAGTTGCAGCTGGTATAAACAGTACAAAGGGGAGTGGTACCTTCCTCTTCAGCCCAAAATGTCCCTCGCAGCACCCCACCACATATAAATTTGCACTCAATTAACTGATCTTCAGCAAAATCACAGGATTTGATTGTGTTTACGCTTGTAACACACTAAAACAGTGAAGTAAACCATAGAAAACAAGCTTCAAAAAAACCTTAGGGTAACACTTTTCTTCAAGTGCAGAAATGGCTAAAACCAGATAATTACAGAAACTGAGCTGATAAATAAGTCATTAAGCCATGGTGATTTGTAACCTTCTGTCTATACTTTGAGCCTAACTTAGAGATGCATTCCGTGCTATCAGTCTGAATTATCTTTTCTGGTAACGTTTACTGAAGTAGTCTAAAAACTACAAAGACATGAATTGTTTAAGGTTTTGTTTTTGAAAAAGCTGAAAAAGTCCTATCTATTTATTAAGTATGCTTGGTTGCAAGAGTTGACTGAATAAAAGGTGTCTTCCAGGATAGATTCCTATTTTACTCTTCAGATAATATCTTCCTTATGATAGGAAAAAAAAAATAATCTCTTTATCAAACTTGATTTAGCTACATAAAAGTTGATTCTGATGCCAATTGAGACACCCTAGTATATCTAATGCATTCCTTTGCAGCTGGGAGACATGACAAAATACTTGTATCTTCTTGAATTGGCAGTGTTGGGCAGCCGGGTTAACCAAAGCTTCTCAAATGGCTTCAGGTGCCTATACACGTGCAACTGAATTGAAGCCACTGTCTCTTCAACTACCAGCCTCATCTGACTTTGCAAAATTAAAAGGTCCAATTTTAACAGAGCACTCGGAAAATCTTTCACTGCATCCTTGTTTACCCCCACATCTCTGACACAGTCAAATAAAGAACAATGACAACAGGATCTTCTGGATGTCTCTGCACAGAAGAGCAAAGTTCATAGGACACAGAAGAAAAAAAAAAAAATAGAAAATTATTCTGGAATGATGTCACCTGCAATAGAAGACGCAGCAAACTAAAATAAACATCAATCATAGTTAATTAGGGAAAAAGGGCAGCTGGGGTTCATTTCAGTGCCATACCTCTTATTTTGAGGCAAAACGGTTTGTGGAAGGCTTGGGGGGGAAATTACATAGGGTTCATTCACAACTTCTCACTTAAGGAAGCTGCCTCACTTAAGGAACTTGCCTCCCTTAAGAAAGCACATAATGAGACAGGTAGACAGTTGTTAGTTAAGCCAATATTTTGTGACTCATATCAAAATGTTGGGAAGTTAAAAAAGTAGAGACAGCAAATACCACTAAAAAAAAATCCATTCACTTTAGTTTTAAAATTTGCTTTAGCAACCGTGTAATTTGTACTTGTACTCTGCTAATATTCCAGTAAATAATTTACTGGCAGCAAGCTCCAGATGCATTAAGTATCACAAGATGTTAGCAAAAATATTCAAATTGGAAATAAGAAGTGTTAACATTGAAAATATGCAAGATTAAAAATTACAATGACAGAGCTAGAGCATGAGAAAGTTGTGACTGATGATTCCAATAACAGCTTGAGTTTCAAGTAAGTGCATCCAACAAACCCATCACAAGCTATTTACAGAAATTATTCAGCAATAAATTTAGAATAAATTAAAGCAGAGCATGTTCATAGATAACTCACTACTGAATATTCTAAGGAAATTCCAAGGATTTGTTAGAAACGGGAAATGTAAATTACCCTGAATACTGTAATAATGGGTAAAGTCATAATGTTAACCTTTTCAATATTCATCTTTTTGAGCATTCCAGTATACAACTTCCTTTCAGTATTCCTGTCTTCCTCCTAAAAAGAATACTCATTAAATAAGTACGTTTAGTATATTTATATAACTACTGAGGTGAAGTATTTCTTCTTCTCAGGATGGTATTTAATGTACTTATACTCCAGCCATACAATCAATCATCCTGGACCAAATATAAAGAAGAACGAAAGAGCTCTCTCACAATCATGTTTAAACTGGCTAAAATATTGCAATATTTTTTGATTCTATTTTCTGCTTTCCTTGACAGTTTTAGGTTTTAACGCCTGAAGAGTATAGACTTGATTAAGACTTTTCTTTTACATAATTGCATTCAGATTTATTTGAATATATTCTGAAGTCTTTGGAATAAGATCCATTTGTGCCAACATTTTGGTTCTGTCTTATGTAATTAAGACACAAATTCCAACCTTAACCTCTTAGGAGAAAAAAACCCTGAAGTGGTCAAGTTTGGAATTTTTCAAAGCGTAGATTGTGGACTTTGATTAAATTTGTTAGATCCGAAGTGGGGCCAAATGAGTTTTTTACTAGTGTCACTTACTCTCTGTGGTGAGTTGACCTTGGCTGGCTATCAAGTGCCCACCAATCTGCTCTCACACTCCTCCATCAACAGGACAGGGGGAGAAAATATGATGAAATGCTTCTGGGTCGAGATAAGGACAGGGGGATTGCTCACCAATTACTGTCACAGGCAAAACAGACTCAGCTTGGGGAAATGAATTTAATTTATTGCCAATTAAACACATTAGGATAATGAGAAATAAGCATAAATCTAAAACCACAGTATCCTCACCCCCACTGCTGCAGTGTGGGCTCCTCTCTGTGCACCACAGTTTCTGCCAGGAGCCTGCTCTAGCATGGGCTTTCCACAGACTGCAGCTTCCTTCAGGGCACATCCACCTGCCCTCACACTGAGTCCTCTATGGGCTGCAGGGTGGGTATCTACTCCACCATGGTCCCTCATGGGCTGCAGGGGACAACCTGCTTCATTA
Source organism: Ibidorhyncha struthersii (assembly GCA_013398815.1). Lineage (NCBI taxonomy): Eukaryota > Metazoa > Chordata > Aves > Charadriiformes > Charadriidae > Ibidorhyncha > Ibidorhyncha struthersii. The sequence goes on along the minus strand of VZSZ01003319.1, from coordinate 28,169 downwards.
TTGTCTTCTTGAGGGGCTGGAAGGGAATCTCTGCCCTGAAGTCTGGAGTACCTCCTCCTTCTCCTTCTTCACTGACTGTCCTGGTTTGAGGTAAAACAGGACCAGTTTTGTTCAGTAACTTTGCTTCTTAGCTGGGCCTCTTCTAACTGCTGAAATTAACAGCATATTGTGCAGACAATGTTCGCTCTCTCAGAGTGATAAGACCAATGTTTATGGCTGATGTCCAGACGTGGTATGCGGAGAGGCTCTTGCTTATACTTATTGCTATAACAGCCAAGGCCAACCAACTTGGTTATTTGCCACATTGGAGGCTTGGAAGCAGAAAACCACAGTGGGGTCCCACCTGCAGGGAGGAGCGGACAGGACAGGTGACCCAAAACTGACCAACAGGGTATTCCATCCCATCTGCATCATGCCCTCTGAGGGATCAATGGGTCAGCAGGAAGCTGGGGAGCTGGGAGCTGGGAGAGCTGGCTCTGGCTCTCTCTCTTCCTTCAATGGCCGACATCTGAGGAGGACTGTTCGTCTGCCGTTGGTCCCGATCCTGCCTGCAGATCCGGAATCCAGTTCCCGTCTGTCACTGAGTCCAGCCTGGGACTGCCCCAGTGCCAGCCAGTGTCGTGATTGTCATCCTGGGAGCTTGATACGGTTTTGTATATATTTCATTATTTTCTTTTTATTTTATTATTAATATTTCATTAAAGTAGTTTAGTTCCTTCTAAAGTTGTAAGTCTCTTTTTCCTCCTCTGCCTCTCTCTTCGAAGAGGGGTAGAGGGGAGCATCTGTCAGTCCCATCTGGGGTCCCCCACGTCCCCAGTGGGATTTGGCCTAAACCACGACACTGACCTTGCTGTCTCCAGGGTTGTTTCACATCTTCTCACTTCTCTCACAGCTTCTGCACAGCAGTTTTTTACTTCTTAAATATGTTATCACAGAAGTGCTAACACCATTGCTAATTGGCTCAGCCTTGGCCAGTGGCAGGTCCGTCTTGCAGCCAGCTGGAACTAGCTCTATCAGACATGGGGGAAGGTTATGGTGTCTTCTCACAGTAGCCATCTGTGGCAGGAGCACACACACCACCACCCCTACTCTTGCCCCTGTCTAACTGTATCATACAGGGGCATGGTGGTTAGCTTGGCAGGAAGCGTGTGAGCTGCCCATCACCTACAGAAACAACACCCAGCCACATAAGCCAGATACCCAAGCCCTGGAGACAACCTCAGCCAATAAGCCTACTTAGGAGACCCCTCAACCGACGAAAGCTGTATATGGCCATGACCAACAAGTGATCGCACTTTAGATCCAACCCAGGCTATAAAATTGGGACCCTGCCAGAGACCCCCTTTGAGTGGTTCTCCTTGGAGCAGAAGGTCTGTAATCAGAAGCCTTCCCTTTGGATCAAGAGGTTGTCCCAAGTAACTTCCTTGGGATTGAGTGTCCTTGCCTTATAGGTGAGTGGTTTGCACATTTTGAGTCATGATTCTGAGCCTAGATTTAGTTACACTCCTTGTAGTGTTAGTTCTCAATTGACATCCTGAACCTGTAAAAAGTTATGTCTGATGAAGTGTTTGTAGTATAAGATCCCTGTTCAATTTGACCATTCTACCTCTTCATGGCACCATTAAAACTGATTTTTGGAACATATTTTGTCAGTTTTACACTTCTGTGACACCATACCTGCAGCCCCCACCCACACACCTGCTACCAAAACATTGCCATGTAAATGCAATTCACTGGCTTTGGCAATGATTTTTAGTTTATGTTCACATACAAATTTCAAGATCCAAAGTTTAACATATTTTAAACCTCAAAACAAAATTTCAGATTCAGTTATGCTGAAATTGTATGTTCTTTCCAGATCTCCTGATTTCCTTCCCCTCTCCCTATTTATTGTATAGAAAACAAAACAAAAAAATAAAGTCATGCCTCAGTCAGGCCGTCTGAACCTGGCCATTTAGCCATTTACCATAGCCATTTTGCTATGATAAATTAAAAAATGGGTCTTATTAGAAAGGGAGGTAAAACCCAAACAATTGAGAACATCCACAGAAAATTTGATACCATCAATTATAACTGAAATATTTTACATATAGATTATAAATTCCACTGAAAAAGGAAAGAAACCATAAAGCAAAAAGAAAATCTCGTTCTCTTTTGAGATGTGATCAGGATAGTAGTCATACGGAAACTTTTTTTTTTTTTAAGTGCAAAATCAGATATCAGATTCTAGCTGAAAATTGCATTGCTGTTTTTGCTGTAGCAATAGCCTTCTACAGATCAGTAATCCATAAATATATGTCAGACTTGGGACTTAAAGCCTAATGTGATTGATCAGTTTCAGATTTGAATACAAAACTGCGGAGGTAATACCTGACTGCAAATACAGCCTTACTACATCGTAAAGCCTATAACAGAGAGCTATATTAATCTTAAAGATGGATGAACCCTGGAAAATCTGCCTGCAAAGCGACCTCAACAGACTATCTAATGTGGTCTCAAAGACTGCAAGCTCAGCAGGGTGAGTCTAATGTATTTCTTTCAGTGAGAGAGCATGAAAAATTGTAGTTATCTCCAACTAGCTCATGGCTTCATGTTTTGTTTACAAAAGTACATCTCTAGTTCTTACATTTTTGTAATACAAATTCAATGAATTTACTTAATATTATATCCATTGTATTAACTTCACAGTCTTCAGTCATTTCCTTCTCTCTGTTTTTCTTTTTATTGGTTATTGCATACTCAATTTCAGCCTTCTGTTTTTCATCTACTTTCATCTACAAACTCTTTCATTCATGGCAATCTCTTCTTAACCTTGTCTGTTAAAACTCAAATCATTTCCTTTTTCAAGCATTTCTTAAGAAGATTCTGAGCTTAATTCTTTTTATGTGAGGAGCATCAAGTTGAACAGATCTAAAGGAATTATTCTAAAATTTTAAATACACAAATAAAGGAATCCGGATATTAATCACCTAAAGTTTGTGGGTTTTCTTCATTACACTTTATTTTTATCTGGGCTTTCTCTATCTACCTTAGCTTTGGGAAAAAAAATGTCATCCTCTCCTGGGACTGTAACTGTCCCAACAAAACCACCTATGTAAATTTTAGTTTCTGACTTTGTGAAAGAAGGAAACATATCATTATAAAGATAGTCATTAGCCTTGCATAGTAATGGTACTACCTTATACAGCGTTGACACTTGCTCTGGCGCTTCTGTTAGCTAAGAAAGGACCTCCACTAGTAAAAATAAAATATTACTTGTTTGTAAGAGAGTTTCTCTTTTCGGTGATTTTACTCAGAATTTCTTAATTATTACCTGTTGATGATTTTTCAGAATAGAGAAAACAACCATTCCTATACTGGTTAGCTAATAAAGTGGTATTTTATCCTTTGGAGGAAATTGCATGTTTTGGAGGAAAAAAAACATTCTAGAGGTTGAATTTCTGCCACACAGGGAAGCTGCACCTCAGAACAGATAGATGGCAGTTTAAAACAATTTTCACTCCCATGAGAAAAAAAAAAAAAAAAGAAAAGAAAAAAAGAAAAAGAAAAAGGGGGGAAAAAGGGGAAAAAATAGAGAAAAAAAAAGAAAAGAAAAAAGGAAAATAAAAAGTGGAATCACTTTTGCCCAGGGAAGTTGTGGATGCCCCTTCCCTGGAAGTGTTCAAGGCCAGGCTGGATGGGGCTTTGAGCAACCTGGTCTAGTGGGTGGTGTCCCTGCCTATGGCAGAGGGGTTGGAACTAGACGATCTTTAAGGTCCCTTCCAACCTAAACCATTCTATGATTCTACTGTAAGTTCAGATGAAGGGCTTCAAGTCATATTACTTTCTCTTTCCATACAGTAGCAATAAAGCTGGTTCAATATCATTGGAAATGTTTTAAATCAATGTTACCAAAATTTAGCAAGTCTCATTTCTACTTTAGAAAAACAGCAGTTCTAGCGGTCTGATGTTTAAGGTTACATGGACTGAATAATGCATTTCAGCTATGCGAATGGCTGGATAGGCAAATCAGGTTTTTAACCATTTGAACAGTGTGTCAAAAAGGCAATTGTATAATCAGTTGTAACTTTAGAGTTCGGTAAAATATAATTAGCTCAGAAGATTTTTTTTTCACAGTATTTGGGACAGAGGAAATTATTAAAACTACTATATATTTAAATTCTACACCTTAACTGAGCTCCCATTTGATAAGAACCTTCATCCAGAACTTTCTTTGACTTAAAGAAAATAGTCAAAATATTGGCTAGTAATATTTTAATTTGGCTTCATTTTGCCAGTGTCACAAGTTACTGTACACAAATTATGCTTTTTATTATTCTATTATATTTATATATGATGCTATAAAATCTGTCTCCCTGTGTTTTAAATGATGAGGGGAAGTTTGCATTTTAAATTCTGCGACTTCCAAGTATTTAAATTAATGTTGCATTACCATGTTTTTTTCTTTAAATAACAGAACACTTTGGATTAATATTGATTTAATGGAGATTTTCTTTGATGTCTCTGACACGCTGCTCATTTCTATTAAACTGTTTTGCATTACTTCAAAGTGTTGTTGATTTATGAGTCATAAATATGCAAAGTGCTAATTTGCCATGTCTCTAGCATTGCCTCAACTTTCTGGTTTGGTTTTTATTGTTGTGCTTGTATTTATTTGCACCTAATTTCATTGCAAGAACACATTCTGCAGCTGAAAAAGATTTTAATTTAAGCATTTTTGTATCTAAGAACACTCTGTCTTCATCTCAGAATCATTACTGGTTCAAACGTGTTTGTAAATGAAGTTCTTGTTATCGTGCTTTTTTGCAGTCATTTCTGTACTGACAGTCATAATATTATTCATGTTAACATCCAAATAATGATAATTTTTAAATTTTCTTTGGCTTTTCTTTGTTTGCAGTGAATTATTTTCTAATTAGTAGTGTGCCATGGTGTTGTGGTTTACCCTGGCAGGCAGCTAAACACCACACAGCCGTTCGCTCACTTCCATGCAGTGGTGTGGGGCAAAGAATCGGAAAAAAAGGTAAAACATGTGGGTTGAGATAAAGACAGTTTAACAGGACAGAAAAAGAAGGTAAAATAATAATAATGGTAAAAGAATACACAAAACAAGTGATGCACAATGCAATTGCTTGGCACCCACTGACCAATGCCCAGCCAGTCCCCGAGCAGCGGCTTCTCCTCCAACCCTGGCCAACTCCCCTCAACTTTATTGTTCTGCATGACATCATATGGTATGGAATATTCCTTTGGCCAGTTTGGGTCAGCTCTTTTGGCCATGTCCCCTCCCAGCTTCTTGTGCACCCCCAGCCTCCTTGCTGGCAGGGCAGTATGAGAAGCTGGAAAATCCTTGACTTAGTGTAAGTACTGCTTAACAACAGCTAAAACATCAATGTATTATCAATATTATTCTCATCCTAGATCCAAAACACAGCACTATACCAGCTACTAGGAAGAAAATCAACTCTATCCCAGCTGAAACCAGGACACATGGCTATTAAAAAGAAATAACACCCGCATATTGTTATAATCATTATACTTACAGTGGCTGTAGTGATAAGACGTTTTAAGAGCAGAGCACACATAGCACTCAGAGTGTATTGACAGTCAATTCTTCCTTACAATGGAAGAGAAATCAAGACAGTAAAATAGTTTTACCGATTTAAGCTAGAGAAGAGAGGAAAAAGCCATGCCATGTACTCTCACATCAAAACACGTGTTAAGCTATCAACACTGCTTGTTTTTCACATTCATTATTAGAAAACTTACCTTCAAAACCTTCCTTCATTGATCTTTCTCTTGTATTTTTATCTTTGAAAACTTTTTTTTTTTCTCCTTATTATTGTTTTCAGTAATGATATTCAGGAATAATAAAGAAAAACAAAGTAGACAAAAGGGTATGTAGAGAGAAGTGTGAAATGAAATGTAAATCTTGTGTCTCTGCAAATCCTTTTTAAGTGTACATAATGTTGTCTCAGTAATGTGATTCCTTTCTGTTTTCCTCAATAAAAGAAACAGAAAAGATCTACGGTATTATATTTACTATTTTGATTTCTTTAGTAGCAGCTGCTGCTGCAACTATGATCTTCTATTTCAGTGTATTTTCTCAGAAGAGAAAAGCTCAAGTGTATATGTTTTCTTTCAGAGCCTTCTCTTCTCCCATGGCCCTTCAGAAGACCCATGTAAGTAGTAATATTATTTATTCATAGAGATAAGTTTTTCCATAGAAGAACTGCAAAAGAAATATATTTAGAGTCCAGTTCACAAGAGGAAATGGTACAACTTCTTAGTTTAAACAATAGATTCCCTGTAGTCGGAATTAAATGTAAAAATCTGCTTTTAAGATGTGAGCTACTTATGTATCTCAGTTTTACATCACTACTAAGCCTAAGTGAGCGAAGAACATACAGGGATGAAAAGTGCGTTTCTGAAAATCCTTCCAAATATAGATTATTCATATGACAGGAGGAAGAGACCAGGAGGAAGTTAAAAAAATAGGTTTTTTACAGTAACCTAATGCTTTGAACGATTGTGCAGTAAGTGATAGACCCTGCTTGTATAAGGATCTCAGCTGATATTAAGCCTATTCCTGTTGTTTCATTAGCATGTCAAATACCTCTTCATATGCAAACTGTTACCTTCAAGTACCAATCTCAGGTTGAAGACAGTAGAGAATAGCTGTAATTAAGAGATTCTTTAATTCTCTTTCAGCTGTTGGTCAGTACGTGAATGGGTTTTTTCCAGTTACTTTCACTTCAAAGTTAAATAGCTTTGCTTAAACTGAAGCTAATTATAGCAGTTACACTTTAGCCGGTGTTTTAACCTAAGTAGTTTGATTTTGCAACAGAGCTAGAGTGTTGTTAAAAATTCCATCTCTTCATAGATGAAAAAGAAATACTCATGCCTCATATTGGTCCTTCCTCCTCTGCCCAGAAGAAAAGATGTAATAAAAAACAAACAAACAAAAACTAGAAACTGATCACCATGCAATAATGTTACTGAATATGAAGCTGATCTGGGAAGTGGAAAGAAAGCCCACTGAATTTCTGACTGTACTGGATGCTTTATTTCAGATTAACATCAATGCAGAATTTACAGTTCCAAGGGAGGTATTATGGAATATAAAATTTTCTTAAACCTTTTGGAGTTTAGCCATTTACAGAATTATTAATAGTAACAAGAGTAGATAATTGAATCTGGATCTCTGGCATCTCAGATGAGTACCCGTACTATTATTTTGTAAACAGTACCTTTTCATTTCTGGAACAAATGCACCTGTTCTGTGTTGGATGAACGTTTGGATAATAAAAATCCAGGATACTTGAGGATTCACAGTTGGATGAAGAACGAAGCTCCGAGTGTTATTGCTTCTTTCTCTACTGAGATTGTGGGACAATTGAACATAAACACTGAAGGTGACTGGAAAATATAATTATGCTATTAAGGAAAACTAGAAACATCCACATTTTCTCAAAAAAGTTTACATTCTTGTTAGCAAGCAGCCAAAAATGAGGGCAGAAATTTCAGAGATTTCTTGATGTAAAAGAAGTCTGAAGATATACACAAATGGTCACAAGCCTCGTAGTCCAAAAAATTCAATAAGAAACCTCATGAAATACAAGTATAGTCTGGAAACATTTTAATGGATTCAAAATAGCTCATCTTTTTTAATATAAAACCCAGTCAAAGTCAAGAAAACCTCAGAATCCATCTTCTTCCAAGCTTTTGAATTGACTGGGTTTTTTTACTTGTGATGTAATTCTGCAAAACATTATTAAGCCATAAAAGTCCCCTGCATGGACAAAACATGTGACTAGAAGCCAGAAAATCACCATTTCAGACAGTTTAATCTAATAGCACTCATCAAGATTCCTGTCCAAACGGAAACGTGAATTAGCTGCATCAAGAAGCTGCTGTGGTTAGCTGATCCCAGCAATGCTCTAATGAAAACAGAAAGCTTTCCTTCAACAGCGGATGGGAGCAGTTGCCTCCAAACTGAGCAGTGCTTGCACTAAAACTGAAATGTGAATCCATGTGCATTAAAACTCACATCATGAGAGGCAAGCAGACTTCCTGGAACTCAGATCATTTTAATTTCACTGATGGTAAAATATAGGAGAACAAATATACTATTGGATAGTAATATCAATTTACTGTAAAACTCCAGTGTAAATTCTGAAGAATCTGGGAACTGAATTCCCAGTATTCCTTAATTTATAATAAACTTCATTCCCAAATTTTAAGATGATCGGGAGCATGCAAATTTTATTTTATAAATAATTGAATTGAATTGAAAAGAAAAGTAGCAACTATAGTTACAAAGAGGAGACATGTAAGAATTCATTTTAACAACATGAATAGATAAAAAACAGTTTTGAAAGGTAACATTACTCTAAAAATAGCTTTAATAAATATATAAAATCTTTCTTTTGGGAAAAAATAATTAAAAATGGACTAACTGTATATATTTTACCCAGGATAAACTGTATTTCTGTGCATTTCTAATATTCAGTAATATTAAGCCGATAGCTGTTTATGTGCTGGGGATTCACACCAAGATCCAGATCATGCTGTCCTCTAGGATTAAGTTGATTAGAGTAGAAAAGTTTTTAGGTAGAAAAGAGGACAATCACATAAATGGAAAGCAAAAAATATGAAAAGAGATCAGGTACTGAAAACAAAGAAGACTTTAAGTGCTTTTTTTTTTCTTTTTGAAATGTGAATAAACCTGAAGAATAAAAGTACAATGGAAAGGAGGTGCCTGTAGGGCATTTATCCAAATGCAAACCAGCAACATATCTTGAAAGTCAAGAATGATGACAACAGCAAGAAGCATGCACGCAAAATGTCATAATAAAATCACTCAAAAATCTCTGTAGTTTCAGCCCTAAGATAATACATTATCTATGGTCATAATAAAGTCTGAACAGGTTTGCAAGCTTTTCAAATAAACCTAGGTTAAATGCATAACTAAATACAGACTTCTTGACTTTATGGGAGCTGGGGAGATTTATTTTTCAGTGTTAAAAATCTATGAAACATAGTAATCTTCACTCTACTAGTAGCTGGTAGAGAACCTACAGACACCTCAAAGCAATATTTTGCAATTTAGCTGGATATTTTATTTTTATTCACAGTAAGAGGCTGACAGGGAAAAGAGAAGAGAAACAAACTAATCAATTACCAAGGTGGGTTTTTTTCTTGCTCAGGAAACTTACATTTATCTGTTTCTGATGGGTCTAGGGAAAATAATTTACAGTCTGAAACTGTACATAATTCTGAAAGAATTTCTGCTTCAGAAATCCACCACCACCACCACCCCCCCCGTGCAATTTGCAGTCCTGCTGTGGTCAAGCATCTGTGTGAGTACTTAGTGTCTTTTTTCATTGAGATCCCAGTGACTCACACATGTTCATGAATGTTCTGAAGAACAGAGAAGATTTAGCCAGCCATGTCTCTATGTCTGTGTCAACGCATTGACTTTCTTGTGCAAGCTAATCAAAGGCCACACTTATTGAGGGTAGACAGCAGACACCACTGAGTTATCTGTAACCACTTCAAGAAGAGGTTGCTGCCAAACAGATAAACTACTCTGAAGTAAGCTGAGACAAAGGGAAAATGAAGATATGCCAAGCAAGCTGACACAGTTTCTCCTATAAGAAAATAATAAATACTAAGAAGGACTGTTCAGCTTCAGCTACAACCCCGTTGAGCACAACTGCATACGGTCTTCCTACAAGGTGGATTGTTCACTCCTAAAATGAAGAACTTTGGGGGGCAAGTAACTAGAAACTCAGAGTCTGATAATGCATTTAGAAGCCTGGAGTAAGAACTGAAGGCCAACTCGTGGTGAAACCTTCAAAAGCATTTACCTTCTATTTCTGGCATGTAGGGATAACTTAGGTACAGGAAGCAGTGTAGTACTCTCGATATTGCAGGCTAATGTAGAAATGAGAGTAAATCTAGATGTGCCATTCAGCACTGCTTATACATTTGCAGAGGTGAAGTGGATTTTTCTGGTTCTGCTCTCCCAACCAAATCACTGCTGGATGTAAGTGAAGTATGTGGGTAAATGTGGACATTTGCATGACGTTGCTTCATAGGTAAAGCCTAAATGCCTTGGGTAGAGTCTTGGAGGTAGAGGAAAGTCTCCAGTCTTCAGCTTTTCCAGTTTCCACTTCAATGAAGATTTCTTTAGCAATTCTCAGAGAATATATAAGACACATTCACACTATGAAAAGCCTTTTCTATGACTTCAAAGAACTTTGCTCAAATTTGCTTAATGTGTTCTATATGACAGATATAAAACCACAGAATATTTTGTATCTCTAGGTGGCTGTTTCAAAAATTGAGTTGAATATGAGGTCAAGAAGTAATATTAAGTGCCACTTGACAGTTTCAAAATTTAAAAACTGATATTCTGCCACTTTCTTGCCAAGGCATAGAGCTAAGGATGCTCCTTTCCGACACAGGGCTCCACAATTTCACTGTGGCAGCACGCAGGTATAATGGTCCTGTGGATTTCTTTGTTGGATATTGGATTGCGACTACAATTAAACTGAAAAGTTCATGAAAGAATAAAAGACATTACAATTTGCATTTAATAATATATGCTAGCAGGCTCTTTAGTTCATATCATTATATGCCAGCTGCTGACATGCTACCAAACCAATTAAGGAAAGTCACCAGGGTAAATTTAGCTACAGCAGGCTGAGAAACTGAGCTGAAAAATATTTCACATCCTTGAAGCCAGCAATGCCGTGATTTGCCCTGCAGTAAATGTCTGCTGTGTGACAGATACAGGTAGCACTCTGCATCCCATCTTTGAGGGCAGCAGGGAGAAGGTACTGCAGAGACTTTTATGAAACAACTATTGGAAGCACTGAAAGACCAAGATTCATAGAGTCTGACAATGAGACAAATGGAGCCCATTGCAGCAAGAGATAAGAGTTGATGCCTGCACTTAATAGTAGTCAGTCCTGGATTGCTTACGTCTTTAAGTGGTGAAAAGGACTGCAGAAAATGTTATACCAGTGTGCAGAAACCACAGTACCAGCTCAGCCACACTCCAAGTCTGCACGAACTGTACACAAGTAGAAGAAAAGGCACATACAGAGCTTTCACGTCCTTTGAATATCAGGAAAAGTTCTGTCCTGTGTTGATACTGATGACTTTTTAGACAAGTTTTTGCAAAAATGAGCAACATAATGAAACCATGGCTCAGAAATGCTGGATAGAAAGATACAAAATCACATTTGCTGCAATAGTGCATGCTGAGGCAAAACAGCAGCATAGGAGAGTAATATTTTACCCTGTATCTGGTCAGTAGGGAAGAATATACCTATTTCAAAATCAACCTGGGAGAAGTTCAATTATGCTAAACTGAAATAATTCAACCGTTTTGAGAAATAAAAAATCTGATAGCTTTGAAGAAGCACCTTCCTCTACCTATTTTCTAGCTTCCCTGTTCCAGTCCATGTTCCTAGAATGAATTGTTTCTTTTGAGGGACTGATATAAAAGGCTACATAAATACTGTCTATAATCCATACAGATTTGCTGTTGTTTTTGTTTTGTTTTGTTTTTTGAAGGAGGCATGTACCTACAGAAAGGTAATAAAATATGAACGGCAACTGTATATGCTATTTAATTGTAACTTTTAATATAATATATTTGATACCTGTGTTTCTCTTAGTACACTGTATTATTTATCTGTTTAAAAAAAAAAAACACAAACAAAACCTACAGTAAAAATGTGTACCTTACATGCTATCATATATTTGGCCATGTGATGAGAATTCTGGGGACACCAAAGAACGCAGTGGCTCCCATGAAAAATCTGAGTCATAGATTTCCTCGCAGGAAAGCAACATAATTCTCAAGACAGAGATCTGAAAGACTGAAATTGTTTAGTTGATATACAACTTGCAATATACTCAGGAGAGAAAACATCAGTGATTGTGGAAGCCCTATCGAATGCCTCTGTGTCAAGATCAGAGGGGTTGTCTTGAAGCGGGATCTTACAGTAGGCACCTCTTACCAACCACCAAAACAAGATGATAAGACCAATGAAACGGTATTTGGGTCACTTAAGTAAGCTTCAGGTCAGCAGACTGGTTCTTATGGGTGACTTCAATGACCCAGCCATCTGTTGGAAGAACAGCAGTTCACATGTCATCCATCAAGTTTCTGGAATGTGCAGAGGACTGCTTCCTCATACAAATGTTAGATGTGCTGGACTTGCTGCTCACAGCCCAAGAAAACCTGCTTTGTAATATCTCGGTTAGTGACAGCCTTGGCTGCAGTGATCACAATATTGTGGAGTCTGGGGTCCTACTGAGTACGCTGAAGGTTAGTTCTAAGACAAAGATTTTAGATTTTAGAAGAGCAAACTTCAGCTCACTCAGAGTTCAGTTGGGAGAGATTCCCTGGGAAGCTTCCATGGAGAATAAAGTAGCTCGTGGGTGCTGGGAGTTTTTCAAGAACACTCTCCTGGAAGCACAAAAACAGTTCATCCCCTTTAAAGGTAAGAGAAGTAGGCGGAGCAAGAGACCCCTTGGCTTAACTGTGAGCTTCTTAGTCTGCTCAAAAGCAAAAGCGAAGCCTACCAGAGATGCAAAAGTGGATGAATATGCATTGAGAACTATAAGGTATTGTCAGGGCATGCAGAGATGCAGTTAGAAAAGGAAAAACTTCAGCTCAAATTGAAATTGGCCAGAGATGTCAAAAACTACAAGAAAGGTTTCTCCAGGTATGTAAACAACAAGCAGAAACAGAAGGAAAATATTGGCTCGCTGTTAAGCAGGAGATGTGAATTAGTCACCAACAATGCTGAAAAGGCAGAGGTTCTCAATACTTTCTTCACCTCTGTCTTTACCAGCACTGCTGGGCCTCAGGCCTTGGGAACAAACATCCAGGTGGATGTAAACAGAGACCCACTGTCAGTGAAGGAAGACTTAGTATACAAACTGTTACAGGAACTTGAGCCCTACAAATAAGTGGGCCCTGACGTTATCCACCCAAGGATGTTAAGAGAGCTGGCTGACATCATTGTGAGGCCACTCTCCATGATCTTTGAGAAGTCAGAGAGATCAGGGGACATCCCAGAAGACTGGAAGAAGGGTAATGTCACACCCATCTACAAGAAGGTCTTAAAGGAGGATTCAGGAAATTATAGGCCCATCAGTCTTACTTCAGTCTCTAGGAAAGTTATGGAATGAATCTAGCTGGGGCCTATCACAAGTTAAATGAAGCACATGATTGGGAAAAGCCAGCATGTATTCGCCAAGGGCAAATCGTGCTTGTCAAACCTGATTGCCTTCTACGAATAAGTAACTTGCTTGGTTGATGTGGGGCTAGTGGTGGACACTATCTAGCTGGATTACTCCAAGGCTTTTGATGCAGTTTCCCACAGCCTCCTCCTAGAGAAACTGATGTATTACAGTCTAGACAAGTGGTCTGTGCAGTGGGTAGGGAACTGGCTGACAGGCTGCACCCACAAGGTGTTGGTAAATAACTCTTTTTCAGACTGGCAACCTGTCACAAGCAGGGTCCTCAGTGATTGATACTGGGCCCAATATCAATTGAATATTGGAACATTTTTAAAACAGCCACCTAGAGATAAAAAATATTCTGTGGTTTTACATCTGGCATATAGAACACATAGTTCTTTCAAGTCACAGAAAAGGCTTTTCATAGTGTGAATATAATCAATTGTTTAATATCTTCATAAATGATCTAGATGATGGGATCAGGTGTACCCTGACAAAGTTTGCTGATGACACAAACCCAAGTTGGGAAGTGGACACTTTGGAAGGGAGAACCAACCTGCAGGAAATTCTGGATAGGCTGGAAGACTGCGCTAATGAGAACTTTATGAAGTTCAACAAGGAAAACTGTAAGGTCTTGCACCATACGTAACCCAGGAGCACAGCACAGACTGGGATCTACTCAGCTGGGGAGCAACTCTATGGAAAGGGACCTGGGGGTCCTGGTGAACAACAAGCTTAGTATAAGTAAAGTGCACTGCAGCAGCAAAGAAAGCTGACAGGATGCTGGTCTGCATCAACAAAGACATCACCAGCAGAGATAAAGAAGTCATTGTCCCACTCTTCTCAGTGCTTGCCAGGCCACACCTGGAATATTGTGTTCAGTTTTGGTCCCCGCCGTACAAAAAAGATATGGACAAGCTGGAGAAGGTCCAGAGGAGGGCGACCAAGATGATTAGAGGACTGGGAAGCCTGACATACGAGGAAAGGCTGAGAGAACCGTGTTTGTTCAGCCTTGAGAAAAGAAAGCTTCAGGGAGACTTTATCACCATGTTCTAGCATTTAAAGGGTGGCTACAAAGAAGATGGAGACTCCTTTTTACAAGGAGTCACATGGAGAAGATGAGGGGTAATGGGTACAAGTTACCCGTTACCCAGCCTGTGGAGATTCTGGTTGGACACAAGAGGAAAATTTTTCACAATGAGAATAATCAACCATTGGAATAATCAGCCCAGGGAAGTGGTGGATTCCCCAACAGTAGATGCTTTTAAGATTCAGCTGGACAGGGTGCTGGGCCATCTTATCTAGACCACGCTTTTGACAAGAAGGTTTGACCAGATGATCCTTGAGGTCCCTTCCAACCTGGTATTCTATGATTCTATGATCTGTACAGGAATGGATGTTTTTCCATTACAACATCTGAATGAGTTAGGTATATTGGAGTTCCAGGCACCATGTACTTTCAGATACAAAGTTCAAGCTCAGGTCATAGATGAACATACATGGAAAATCTGTTCTAACGTCAAGGTCTATGGACTACATAAAATAAGTCATATATATTCCAAAATGGTTCACATATTAGTAAGGATTAGTAAAGATTTCGGAAATCTGGTTGTGGACTAGAAATATGTCCATATTAAAAGAGAACCACAAATCTTGGGTGCTGAAGCAACATGAATACTTTGAAGGTATTTTAAAGGTGAGGAGTGGTTTAGAATAAAATTAGGATTTCTGTGGCAAAATAATCTCAGAAAAGAGAAATAATGTAACTAAAGAAAAAGAGAAAAAAACAGTGTCCTGACTTTTACTGACTTTCTAGTCCATTTTGGTGAAAAATAAAACTCAACTTTTACCTGTCTTTAAGTTATGTACATGGTAATGGTATCATGCCATAATAATAACAATATCAAAGTCACTTTAAATCCATACTATTGTAGGTAAGGCAGAAAATAAAATTTTTGGTTTTATGTTACCGAGAGAAAATTTCAGGTCAGGTAACCAAGTGTCACCCTAACACCTTCCTGAAATTGAGAATTAAAACCTTCATACACACAGACACTTAGATACATATTCAGTAATGTGAAAGGAGAAGTCTTTTATCTCAGTAGTGCAGAGATCTGTACTTGGACTGATAAGAGCCCAGGAGAATATAAGAGGTAATCAAGAAAGACTCAGAAGGACTGGATTTTGTGAGTACACATGGCTGTTCTACCATTCTTTCCACAAGAAACCTGCAATTCATGCTTGGAATTGGTTCTCAATCGCTTTGCATTTGGCTTTGGTTCATGCCCGTGTACAGAAGTGTGCACCTCTAATCTATGCAGAGCAGGTCTCTTCTTCAGGGGTTCAAGTGCTCTAACATCTAAATGCTCCCTAAAGGAAAGAAAGGAAAAAAAAAAAAAAAAAAAAAAAAAAAAGAAAAGAGAAATAAAGGGAAGTAGAGTAAAAACAAATTTCAAAATTTCCAAATCTACAGGCTCCAGACTGTTATTTTTTAATCCGTACTGATGTGGAAGTAGTGAGTTTGGATTGGCGGATCTGCATTTCCTATACACAAATGAAGGTGCATAAGATTTAAATGAACTGGAAATGCTACATGGAGCATAGGGACCGATGTTATTCTCAGCCAGATTTGTTGCTATTCATTCTTTGATGATCATCATAAAACTCTCTGGAATCCTAGTTCCCATGAAGGTTTATTTCTTGTTGTGCTAGCTTCTGTTGCAGCATAGAAAGAATATTTAAGTTTTATCTGTCTTTCACACAAGGAACAAAAATGTAAGTGTACATGCACATATCCTGAATCTGGGTTTACGCAAGACGGATACCAAATTTCTCAGTTCGGAATTTCCAACCTGCACTTTGAAAACATTGTAAAGTGGAACAGGGAAATCTTTATTTATTTGCAACTCTTGAGCTGTCTGCTACCACTCTTATGATTCCTTCTGATCTTACACAAAATAGATGATCTCCTGCAAAACTTCTGATTCCTTCTATAATCTGGCCTGCTAGGGGAGCTTTTTTTTCTTCTTCAATAATTTTACTGGGAACTGGCAGACAACATAGTCAAGTAGAAAAAAATCTATCCCACCAGAAAGATGATATATGTATCTAGAGCATAAAGCAACTGTATTTTGCAAAGCTTCATTGCTTTCTGAGGAATGTCCCTAGGTCAGCTCTGCAAAGCAGTCTCACACTGGAAATGGTGAGACTAGAGTACTCTGCTCCGGCATGCAACATGATGCCTCTATTTCTGATCTCAATCCTACATAATTCTGTCTAGTACTATCAAAATTTAGCTCATGCTTTCCACATGAAAAAATGCCTCATAATTGATCTATTTTTCCACTTTAAAATGTATTTATATATAGGGGGGTTTGTTTCATTAGTTCTTTGTGAGACAGACTGTATCTGTAACCAACTATTTCTTATTAATATAAAATAATATAATAAGGTACCATATGCACGTCTACCGCAATACAAGACAGGAAAAAAAAGGTGATGACTATTTACAAGTATGGTTTATTTTAAAGGATATTAAGTTGATCTCAAATTGTATTGTTTGTTAAAAATTAGGTATACAGTGTCTCAGAGTAACTCCATTAAAATTCCACTAGTTTCACCTGCAAGGGTAATACTGCAGCTTAGCAATACATTTAGACTGGAGAAAAAAAATAGGCAGTGCACATTAATATCATAACACTTGAAGGTATGAATTAATACAACTATTTGGATCCCAAAAAAGGACAGAGTATGAATTCAGGAAAAATATCAATGGTCAAACTTTCAATAGCAGCTAACTTGTCTGATAGCTTCAGCTTTTAAAAATTTGGAAGGATTTTAGTTTTCAAAAAGCCCTTGACTAGGAAAAAAGAAAAATTGAGAGCGATTCATAGACAGCATTATTCGTTTCTTGGGTATGTGGAGAAGAGTTTTTTTTTTTTTACAGAAGAAACAGATATTTAATATCCTCCATTGTTTTTATTGGAGACATAGAAACACAGGATTATAGAGATGCCTTGAGGCATCAGTTCTTGTTTCTTGCCCTTCATGAACTTAGCAAACTCCATTTGGAAGACCAATAGGCAGTTTTACTGTAATTTGTTTTTGGAACTCCATAGACATTACAGTTATGAAGATTCTTTTAATATCCAGTGACGTTTATTCACTTAAACATTAAATAAGTTTCTTAGCAGGCTTGATACTGCACAATACATCTGTCCTTAGGGAACAGACAAAGAAATAATGAAGTCTGGACAGTTCATGACTTCAGTCTCTAATTTTCATCTGAGAAACTTTTTCTACAATCAAGACTATAAAATGAAAGGCCAGATACAACAATTAAAGTTCAGATGTGATGGGGACAGTTTAAGATGAAACAGTAAAAGAGAAAGAAAAATCAAAGAAACAACTCTGCAAATAGAGCATCGTGTCACATTAACAAGTATTACTGTGTTTTAAGAACAGGAATTATAATTTCTGTTCCATGTAGTAGGAGCATTAAAGGCATTTGAAAAACAGAGACTTAAATACTATTGGTTCAGATAGCTATATTCAGCAAAAGAGAGATCTTGAAAGATGGTTGTTTAACTGAGATGACTCAGAGACAGGATTTGTGTAATTTTTTTTTCTTGGTCATGGTAACCTTATCATGGACAACATACAAATTAAATATAATAACTAATTTCACACAGGCACTTCAAGAAAAACACAGCCATGCTTGCTTGGCTTATACTTGTGACCTAAACTTGTGTGATAAATTGTGGCCTTACTCATTTTGGTTTTAAAGACATAGCAATGCAAATGCAAGCAGATTGTGATATTTAGACACCAGTGAGTTAATTGCTATTTTTTAAGAGATGTGAGAATCCACTGATTTATGAAGAAAATAGTATCTAACTTATAAATATCAGTGATGGGTGAAATCGCTATCACTGAAGAATTAATTTTAGCAGTTAAGAAATCAAGTATGGACTAGAAAGAGCTTCCAAACAAAAAATTTCCAAACAAAACAGTACATGCCCCAATAAGACTGGCATGTATGCAGCCACACATGGATTATATGTGTATGAATTTGATGTATTTTTTCACTATTCTGAACAAATATTTACCCACTTAGATTAGGATAAAATCAAAATGTATTGGAAATAAACATACGAATTCTGTTAGTCCAACACATTAATCTCCTCCAAAATTAGTGACAAGGTAGGCAACTGAAGATAAGGAACACAATTTCATAGCAACATGACAGAAAATAAATTGTTAGTGCCTAATAAAATAAAGGTTATAAATAAGAAGTATTTTTCTAAGTACTTTCCTCTCTTCCAGGTGAAATTATGTTGTAAGCAATAATATCTATCCATCTGTATTAAAAATTTCTAAGTTTGGATAGCTATAGAAGATTTTACGAAAATACATCTGAAGGTTACCCCTGCCATATCTCAATATTATGGTGGCAGACTCCATTACACAAACACAAACCTTTCAGCTAAATCTACAAATCACTAAAAGTGATGTTTTGACAGCATCAGGTTTTATCTTCTCTTTATAATGTTTCAGTACTATATTGAGAAGCTGCCAAGGCCAAGGTTGCTGCTGCTTTCAAAGAGATAAGCAGTTAATAAAAGTATATTTTACTAGACTAATTTATTTTGTGTATCTTTGTTTAGCCAAGTTCAGAGCATTGTAACATTGTCAGTAAAAAGCTAAAAAAATTGAGTGAAACACGTAATGTTTTCTTTTTAAGAACTAGGAGTTCAAGAGACTACTGTGAAAAAGAACACAGAAGTGGTTTGTTGCTTTGTTGTTTTGTTTTGGTTTGCAAGTTTGTTTGTTTCAGTATAATTGTTTTAGTTTGGGGTTTATGCCAGGAAAGAAGGTAAAGCATATTTCAGTTTCAGTACTCTCCAAATATATGAACTCCTTTTCTAACAGAGACATATTAAAAAGTTTTACTAGAAAGAATAAAAGCAAGTTGGTTTGGGATTATCAGTATAAGGTTAAAAAGAATAAGAATTTCATATTATATTTTGTTATATCATACTAAAAAACAATTTCTCCACCCTCTTTTTCTTCAAATAATTTAGTTTTATCAATGTGTCTTTCTGCAGTTCTGATGGGCTTTCTGATGGGTTTTTGCCATCATTCTTAGAAATTCCAAATTTGTGCTGTGGAATCTCTGATAAAAGGCTAAGGCCTCTTCTTTCAGCAATGCAAATGCACATGCACCATTGAACTTACAAGCCCCCACATATAACTCTAAAGTATCTGTATCTACATTAATAGCATTATTTATTATGATTGTGATCATATGGTGTGCAATGAAGCATGTTATTAAAAAAAAGGAAAAAATAAATGTATTTTAAGTAGAAAAACCCTAAAAAAAAGTATTTTCCATGAACAGCTGCTCAGAGACATTAGGTAGAGCTTACACAATTTAACATTGGCTCTCTAAAAGCTAACCATAACTCACTCTCTCTCTTTTAATTATGGTGGGAATCTGATCAGTTAGACTAGGCTCAACATCTAGCTATATATCATATACACATTTTCTATGTAAGACTTACTCCACTACAGTAATGGTGTCTCTTGGGAGACAAGTGCAATCATCTCATAGTTTTAAATCCTTTATATATAAAATTCCTATTGACCTCTTTGGATAATTTGGATTTTCTTAACCATTTATGAACTAGCTTAACTCTAGCCTAACTCTCCACCTAACTCTCTTCATATATTGTAATCAAAAGCCAAATACTGCAAAGAATAAGAAAATGCTTAATAGTAAATATTGATAGCTTGGTGAAAAGAAATAATTCTCAAAATCTAAATTGTTTTTAAAAACATCAATATTAATTGAAAAAATACAGTTAATTTAGTACAGCCAGATGCCAGATTCAGGTCTGCGCATAGTTATTGAAGATCTGACATTCTGGAAGACCCATCACTTCACATTGTCATAACTTGTTAAGAAAAAGGAACTTTTACCCATTTCATTCATTATTTTGAACTACTTTAAACCATTGAATCAATAAAGGAGAATGAAGAAATGTTAAGTTCATAGCAGTACATAAGAAACTGAGAAAAATATACACACCTCAGAATAGCCGTACTTACACCTGAGAAACTCATAGTTGTGATATAAAAACTATCTTTATCAAAAAATGTCAACGCATTCTTGGAAATATTTTGCTTTCTAACAGTTTTTATATTTCTAGTCTAAATTTGAAAATACTGAAAATCTTAGAAGAAAATCCTATACGATCAGGTTAATCTCTACCCAGAGAAATCTGAGTAATATAAAGTATACATGCTGAGTCAAACTGTCAAGCTTTCTGAATTTTCTTGCTTTCATAAAAAATAAGTTATATAAAGAAAATATCTTTTGATATTTATTTAAGTCTTTATTGAAAAAAAAATTGACATGTCAAAGTATTTATCTTTTTAAGGAGCATTTGTTTACAGGTGAATTTCTGGAACTCCTATTCATGGTGACAAGTACCTTATGACATGTGCATAACAATTTAAAATGCCATAGCTACTTTCTTCTCAGGCTATTACAACCTGATCTTACTTACCTAATGGCACGATTATTTTTTTTCTTAATGATTTAGCAAGCAATTGTGATGTCTCTATAGTGAAATAAAAGCACCATGGAATAAATTTAGCACCAGAACCCTGATCCATGGTTTAACTGTTAACTCATTCCCTGGGTTTCTCATGGGTAATTAACTTCCTCAAAGATGAATATCCCTGTGGAAAAAGCTGACACCAAGCAGTGTGATAACTAAAATGCTGAAGCAAGTTAGTGTCAGGGCAAGGGTTAATATCTAACCTTTAATTTAGCAGTATAAGCATAGCCCTACATGATGGTATGGGCCCATATTTCCATATTTAATTTCAGTGGTTTATACTTTTTTTTTTTTTTTTTAGAATTACTTTAATTACATTTTTTAACAGTGTTATCTCCTTGGACTTCCTCAGGTATCCTTCATCTTTTCTTATACAGAAAAGGGATTATTTTGGCTTGGATAAGTGGGATCTGTAGGTCCACTTTTTTCCTCTTTTGTCTCCTCTTCATATACTTGTGTTTGAGTTTAGTTTTTCCCTCCTCCTTCCCTGGTCAACAGAAGGCTAAGACACTGCCTACCTCTGTAGGTCTCAACAGTACATTCTTCTTTAACAACTGTCTCATATTTCATCTTCCTTAAATCTTTTCTGATATCATTTTTGTTGTTATGTGTTGTCTGAGTGGGGGGAAAAAAACAATAACAAAACACCTCTTCTATCCCCTTGCAAAATAAGATGAAAAATTTTTTTGTGTATGTGAAACCCCACTCAAGCCCTGTCAAAATGACTAGGTCGATAGTGCAAATGTCTGGTAATTTACCAAATCACTGGTCAATTTTCAAGTCACAGAAGTGAACGAAGTGACCCTAATTAATGTCACGGACTCAGGAGTACCTCTATTCACTTCACTTTCCAACACTCCCCCCACTAATTAATGACTGTGTTTATGTATTTTCATATTCATTTAAATATAATTCAACATGAACATATACAAACTGCTGCTGACATTGTTGTTAAGTGTTTTTAAATGTTAACTCAGAATCTCATTATGGGCAAAAAGGAACCGACCTTATGTAACTGAATATCCAAGGACTTATTGTTGGCCTAATTATAATCTTAATAATTTAAACAACATACAACAAATACTTAACACTAGTCCAGCTACAATATTATTAATGCTTACATTTCAAATGACTACAGAAAACATTGCTTTAAATCACTCTGAAATATGTCAACAAACATGTTAATATTCATGTTTAGTAAGTCCAGTAACATGAGTTCAATTATTTGTCTTTTCCAGTATCTCACATTCTTGTAATATTAAATGTCAGTGCTTAATTAGAACAACTACAGAGATAAGACTTTCCACTTGCTACTTATTTACACATTCTAGTAAAGTTAATTCATGTCAAGGGATAAATTCCCTTGATCCAAACTCTATACAGTGTGTTTGTGAAGTCTTATTATCAGTGGTTTGGTATGCTTAATCGATTCTGAAAAAATTCAAATGGCAAAGAAATTGTTAAGAAACATATATGTTATATATATATATGCAGATAAAAACACACAAAGGGTCTTTTATCCATATTTATCATTATAAACAGCTGTCTGATCATTAATCTGAAGATTATTCCTTCAGTGCAGCACAAATAGGATTTATGTGATGGTGAAACATGACTCTCAAAATGAGAAATTTCCATCATTTATGTTTTCTGCATGGTATGTGTTTTCACTCACCATATAAATAAAAATTTGAATCTACTTTTATGCCAACTGGGGTTAAAACCCTCCAAATTCTGCTAAAAATTGTGTCTAAGGTTCTTAGAATCCCTCTTCTTTCTGTCCATTAGGTAAAAAACTCTAGTTGCATAATAAGGTTTTAAGAATAATTGTTTTCACCAAAAGTAATTT
The DNA here is from genome assembly GCA_013398815.1 of Ibidorhyncha struthersii. NCBI lineage: Eukaryota > Metazoa > Chordata > Aves > Charadriiformes > Charadriidae > Ibidorhyncha > Ibidorhyncha struthersii. The sequence continues at coordinate 5,426 of VZSZ01003319.1, read as the reverse complement.
TTCCCAGTTCAAGTATTGGAGATGCCACCAACCGTCATTTCCAACAAAACAGGTCATAACAGGAAATTATGAGATGAAGGTGGTAGATAAATAAGCACATTCAGTTGCTGAATATGTTGAGTTGTTGAATTAATGGTGTTCTGGTTAATTTTGTCCATGCTAACATAATGGCCTCTTAATATTGATTAAAATAACATTGTAATATCTCTGTGAGACTTTGAGATAAAGACAATTTCAGAAGCAATTTAGCCCTCTCTAAGCTGAAGTCCGATGTTGTGCTTCTGAAAGAATGATGAATGTCACCAACTGGAATGTTTCTATGTGATTTAGTTCTAGTTTTAACATTGCCATCTTTAATTCAGGATTTGGAAATACCACTGACCTCAGCCTATCTGTGTATATTTTTCCACTGCAGAGTAAACAGATCCATGATTTTGTAGATGTACTGAACAGATCTGCCGTGTGCTCTTTGTGGAAATACAGTGGAGGAGGTATAAAACAGAAATGTACTATCAAGCAGTTAAAGGACAGTATTTCTTCATAAAACCTCTAAAAACCTCTTGTACCTGTTTTACAAGATAATTGATAAAATCAAATAAAATCAAATTTTGAAGAATAAGGATTGTTGTGGGTATCTTTGAAATACTGGAGTGTAAGTTTATCATTTACTTATGTAACATACTGTTTACGCAAATATTGGCATGTTCCCCTCAGTTTTGGGTATCACAGCAAGCAAAATAGAAAAGCTTCTTGAAATTAAAGATTGAACAGAATGAGTGAAGGGTACTTGATTCTTCTTCATGCACTGTTCCAGCAGTCAGCATTTGCACAGCTGTGTCTGCCTTTTGCAAAAGACGACAATTACTTCTATTATCGTTACTTCTATTCACTTCTCCTGTGTGTATCCTGCACCCACACAAGTAGGTTTGCATACACACACACATACACACAATACACAAATGCGGTGAGGCATATTTGCTTTCACTAAATTATCATGGTTCCAAACAAATCAATAGAACCAAATCAATAGAACCGTTAAAACAATTTGCATAGTGACAGCTATATATAAAGTTACAGAAGTATTTCTACTCTAAACATGCTGTAAGTTAGGGTAAATAACATGATATTCAAAATTCTGGCATCTTCTGGACCATTGAGCAGATTAATATATGCATTAGTGCTCCTATTGCTGAAGCTGAAACAGTAACCAAAGTTGGGGGTTTTATCTGTCAAAAACACTAGCAGTGACTCACCTAAAATATATTTTTCTGTCTGTAGGGATTTTTCTTGAAATCATTCTGCATTTTTGAGACCCTGTCAAAATAGACCCTTTTTGCCTGTTCACAGAAAGAAATTTAATACAAATGTTGACAGTATCTGTCATTTTAAAAGCAAAACTAAACACAACGTTAAGCAGTTAAACTCAGTGAATAAAACAATTTGATGAAAATGGACTTTAGGACATATTTCTACATTGCAGCCTTACTATACATACCTTTATTTTTAAGACCCCTGAATTAATCAACTGGAATAGATAAACATAATTTTCTGCATTACAGGCAAATCATTGCCAGAAAATAACTCTAGAATGGCAAGACATTAATCATTAAAACAAAATTATCTTTTTATTTTTCAGTTAAAGCTTAGGAGGAAAATGTTCTTCCTACTTCAGAGACATTTCCATGGTTTTGTTTTTCAGTAAGGCAAAATTCATTTTTCACCTAATTGAAATTCTGAACCATAAGAAGTTTTATTAGGAGAAGTAAAGAATAAGGTCATTCTGACCTCTCCATAAAGAAGATTAAATAGGTACTGTATAAATGCATTAGAGATGAGATTACCTTGAGATTCACTAAGGAACTTCAGACATCCCATAATAAATTTGCTCTAAACCTATGTAGGCAATAAACAAACAAACAAAAAGGGCTGGTCTGCTCTTTTTCTTATGAATGTTCTGAACAAAAGAACAGCAAGATGGATCACTGAATCCAAACTTAATTCACAAGGACATTCTTTTTTTCAAATACTGTTGAAATTGAGCATGCAATTTAAAATGCCTCATACCAGTAATGAATAGTGAGCTGCTTACTCACAATAACTATGATGAGAACAAACTGGTTTTGATAACATTGAAATAATTTTGTACATAAATATATATAAAAACTGGTTCATATATAAAATATTTCAATGCAAAAAAAATTATGTTACTGTTTTTTTGAGTGCTGAGGATAAATTAAAAAAAAGCTAAAGTGTATATACAGTGTTCTGCTGCCTGGGAATTTAACATAATGCCATGATTAATGCTAACCATCTCTTAGCTTTCATCCTGTTTTTGCATATAAACAGCCAAATTATATTTGTACTATATGTATTATGAACAAGTACGTTTCATTTTTCAGATGAGAAAAATAAAAGGCAAAGATATTTATGTCACCCACTTAGTTAGCTAGTTGGGCACTACTAAAATGCCTAAGTTAGGAGACAGGTTTCTGTCTTTCATTGAGGGAGAACAATCCACTGCATCTAGAAGTAACAGCCTGTATGTGCCACAGCATAGCCATAAGCTCAAGTCAGCCTTCCTAGACTCTAAGTGAGTGTCTGCAAACACAAGGGAAAAGTACAAATCCTAGAATCATAGGATTGTTTTGGTAGGAAGAAACCTTTAATATCATCAAATCCAACAGTAAACATAACACTGCCAAATTACCACTAAACCATGTCCCTCTGCACTACATCTACAGGTTTTGTAAATACCTCCAGGGATGGTGACTCAACCACTTCCCTGGGCAGCCTGTTCCAGTGTTTGAAAACCCTTTCGGTGAAGGAATTTTTCCTAATATCCAATCTAAACCTCCCCTGGTGCAACTTGAGGCAATTCCTTTTGTCTTATTGCTTGTTACAAGGGAAAAGAGACCAACACCCATCTCTCTACAACCTCCTTTCAGGTAGTTGTAGAGCAACAAGGTCTGCCCTCAGCCTACCCTTCTAGAGGCTAAACAACCCCAGTTCCCTTAGACACTCCTTATAAGAATTGTGCTCTAGACTCCCTCACCAGATTCATTGCCCTTCTCTGAACACGCACCAGCACCTCTGTGTCTTTCTTGCAGCAAGGGGCCCAAAACTGAACACAGTATTCCAAATTCAGCGTCAGCAGTGCTGAGTCCAGTGGGACGATCACTTCCCTAGTCCTGCTCACCACACTATTCCTGATACAGGCCAGGCTGCCATTGGCCTTCTTGGCCACCTGGGCATACTGCTGGCTCATATTCAGCCAGCTGTCCACCAAAACCCCCAGGTCCTTTTCTGCTGGGCAGCTTTCCAGTCACTCTTCTCCAAGCCTGGAGTGTTGCATGGGGTTGCCGTGAGCCAAGTGCAGGACCGGGCACTTGGCCGTGTTGAATCTCATACCACTTGCCCATTGATCCAGCCTGTCTGGATCCCTCTGTAGGGTCTTCCCACCCTCAACAGATCAATACTCCTGCCCAACTTGGTGTTGTCTGCAAACTTAAGGAGGGTGCAACTCGATCCCCTCGTCGAGATCATTAATAAAGAAGTTAAACGGGAGTGGCCCCAACACTGAGCCCTGGGGAATACCACTTGTGACTAGCCACCAGCTGGATTTAACTCTCTGCAGCACAACTCTTTGGGCTCGGCCATCTAGCCAGCTTTTAACCCAGTTAAGAGTATGCCTGTCCAAGCCATGAGCAGCCAGTTTCTCCAGGAGAATGCTGTGAGAAATGGTGTCAAAGACTTTACTAAAGTGTAGGTAAACAACATCCACAGCCTTTACCTCATCCACTAAGTGGGTCACGCTGTCATAGAAGGAGATCAGGTCTGTCAAGCAAGACCTGCCTTTCATAAACCCATGCTGACTGGGCCTGATCACCTCGTTGTCCTGTATGTGCTGTGCAGTGGCACTCAAGATAATCTGCTCCATAACATTCCCCAGCACCGAGGTCAGACTGACAGGCCTGTGCTTCCCCAGATCCTCCTTGTGGCCCTTCTTGTGGATGGGTGCCACATTTTCTAACCTCCAGTCAAACAAGGCCTCCCCGGTTAGTCAGGACAGCTGATAAGTGATGTAAAGTGGCTTAGTGAGCGTTTCTGCCAACTCCTTCAGTACCTTTGGGTGGATCCCATCCAAACCCATAGACCTCTGTGTGTCTAAGTGCTGTAGCAGGCCACTCATAATTTTCTTTTGGATTATGGGAAGTTAATTCTGCTTCCCACCCCTGTCTACTAGCACAGGGGGCTGCATACTCAGGGAACAACTGGTCTTACTGTTAAAGACTGAGGCAAAGAAGGCATTAAGTACCTCATCCTTTTTCTCATCCTTGGTCACTACGTTTCCCCCTTCATGCAATAAAGGATGGAAATTCTCCGTAGTCCTCCTTTTGTTGCTAATGCATCTATAGAGACATTTTTAATTGTCTTTTACAGCAGTAGCCAGATTAAGTTCTAGTTGGGCTTTGGCCCTCCTAATTTTCTCCCTGCATAGCCTCACATCTTTGTAGTCTTCCTGAGTGGCCTGCCCCTTCTTCCATAGGCCAGAAACTTTCCTTTTTTTTTTTCCTAAGTTGCAATGAAAGCACTTGGTTTAACCAGGCCAATCTTCTTCCCTACCAGCTGATCTTACGGCACATGGGGATGTCCAGCTCCTGTGCCTTAAAGATTTTCTTCTCGAAGAATGTCCAGCCTTCCTGGACTACTTTGCTGTTCAGGACTGCCTTCCAAGGGACTCCATCAGCCAGTCTCCCAAACAGGCCAAAGCCTACTCTCTGGAAGTCCAAGGCAGCAGTTCTACTAACCCACCTCCTTACTTCTCCAAGAACTGAAAACTCTACCATTTCATGATCACTATGTCCAAGACGGCCTCCAACCTTCAAATCACCAAGTCCTTCTCTGTTCATGAACAACAGGTCTAGCAGGCCGTCTTCCCTAGTTGGGTCACTCACCAGCTGTTCTGCACACTCCAGGAACCTCCTAGACTGTTTCCTCTCCACTGTATTGCATTTCTAGCAGACATCTGGTAAGTTGAAGTCTCCCATGAGGACAAGTGGTAGTGATTGTGAGACTTCTCCCAGCTGCTTATAGAATATTTAGTCTGCCTCTTGTTCCTGCTTGGATGGTCTATGATAGGCTCCCACCATGATATCTGTCTCGTTGGCCTTCCCCCTGATTCTTACCCATAAACAGTCAACCCTATCATCACCATCATTAAGCTCAAGACATTCAAAATACTCCCTAATAAAACAAGGCCACTCCACCACCTCTCCTTCCTGGCCTATCCCTTCTGAAGAGTTTATAGCCATCCAATGCAGCATTCCAGTTGTGCACATTACCCCACCATGTTTCTGTGATGGCACCTATATCGTAGTTTTCCTACTGCACAATGGCTTCCAGCTCCTCCAGTTTGTTGCCCATGC
>VZSZ01003318.1:180638-261332 GCA_013398815.1 Ibidorhyncha struthersii | reverse complement strand
TCTCCCATGGGATTTCTCTAAGCAATTCCTTAAAACGATCACACTTGAAGAACACCAGACACCCAGCCTCAGAAAGTGACACAGGTGACCAAAATGGAGTGAAGCACAGATCACATGCACAGGCCCAGACCTGTCCTGTACAGAGCAGTAGATCTACCCGATCCCTTTTAAAAATCTGTCTGATGAGTATAAACTGGATTCTGAACATCAAGCTGAATTTTGTTCAATGCATCTCCCAACGATAAACACTCCAGTAAGAATTTTGTCAACAGAACAGTCCTGAAAATTATATGACCGTAATGGAAAACATTTCACTTTTCTACACATATATTGATCCCACAGTACTGACACAACAAGAAGGATGGTGATTTGGTGTTGATCACTAAACTGGCAGATATGAAGCTGAATGCACAAGAGGATCAGACCATAGGGGAGGCATTACCATTGATGTTTCTTCAATCGGCCTAGTTAATCCGCTTTCTTCTTAAATAAGTTATGTAGGAAGGGATCCAAACAGTTACCACACTGTTTCAGAAAGCGTGGCACCTTCTAAGTTCAGTCTTCCCCTTTTACAAAAAATGTACAAAATCATTAGACTCTTCCAAGGATAGCATATAAAACAGGGCTGTGCTTTAGACCTCAGAAATGTTTCGGTGGAACAGCACTGTCAATTTATAGTCCAGGCTTTAGTTGCAAGTGATTAAACCTTGACAAAATATCCTTCTTCTAAAACATCACTGCATAGAAACATATTATTCTTTATGATTAATGCAGTGAAGTGTGTGCTGTAAGATGCCCGATTCAGTTGTACGCGCGTTCAGAGAACTATCATTACTATAATATATTAAAGGGTCCAAGCTGCGACTGAATAATGGCTGTAAGTTACAGAGGAAATGAGCTCTTGGAAGTCTTTTATTCAAAAAGGAGAACTAAATGCTGGTTGTGAAAGATGTTCCTTTGTGCCAAACTAAACATAGGCCTATGCATCAGGGTATACTTCCACAGACAAGCAGCTGTGGCAGCAGACTTCAGAGCAGCCCAGTTTCCTTTTTCATTGCAGCTGTAATGTCAGAGAGTTGTAAGCTTAAAAACTTTTCAGGTGCTACAAAATGATGTAATACCAACAATTAGAGAACATTTAGAAATTTTATTTTTGTCCACTTTGCGTTCCTATACTATCACCAGTATAGGTGAACCCATTAACTTCAAAACAGAATTGGTTTAAAATAAGGAAATACAAATCATATTTTTTTTTAAAGTTCTCTTATATGAGTCAGAGTATTTCAGTATCACTTCTGTAGTTGTAGAGGATAAAACACATCATAACTTGATACTGACAGACAGAAAACTGCCTTTGAACAGGTTAGTCTTACATAACCGTCAAAACATTGTTGAACTTCATGGAACATGGGTCTCAAACCAGTCCTTTCCTAAAGGCTGGCTTTTCTCTTAAGTCTAACTTTTCTACAAGCAAGTTCATAAAGGGCTGAAAAATGAAACACAATCTTTATTATTTATCCTGCATGCTCATATGACATCTGCATCTTATCTTATGCTTAAACAACACTCATCCTGGATCTGGCTGGGACAGAGCTAATTTTCTTCATAGCAGCTCGTATGGTGCTGTGTTTTGGATTTGTGACTAAACCAGTATTGATAACACTTCTATTTTTTCACTGTTACTGAGCACTACTTGCAGTGTAAAGACTTTCTCAGTTTCTCCACCAAGCGAATAGGCCAGGAGTAGGCAAGAAGCTGGGAGGGGACACAGCAGGGACAGCTGACCCAAAATGGCCAAAGGTAGTTGTTGTTCAGGGTCTGGCTGTGCATCATTCTGCTTGTGGGAGGTACTCAGTTACTGCCTTTGCATCACTTCTTTTTTGTTCTTTTGTTTTTGTTTTGGGGGACGGCAGTCCCTCTTTTCTTCACTTATTAAACTGTCTTTACCTCAACCCTTGAGTTTTCTTGCTTTTGGTGTTCCCATTCACTCCCTAGTCCAGTAGTGGCGGGGAGAGAGTGAGTGGCTGCGTGAGTGCTTAGCTGCTGCCCAGGGTCAACCCAATACAACTCTTTTAAATGTTTGTCAGGGTTGCAGGCAGGTGAGTGGACTGCTGACCTGCACCTGGGCTGAAGTTAAGTTAACTGAACGGGAAAAGAAACTACAGGACATGACATGAGAAATGGCTGGACATGGCAAATAGCAGTCTAAGAAGAAGCCAGGAGTTAATGACAATGCCGTGAAGGAGAGCTGGATCTCAGGGGTGTGTGAAGGGAGCAACAGGAAAGGGCTGAGCCTCACAGATCCCTGCAGGGGGCAGTGGGTCCCCTTGGGAGTGTTTGCCCAAGGCCAGCACTGCAGGACTAACTGTGCCAGTAATGCTGTGCACCACGGTCATCCGTGTAGTGACAGCAAAAATACCAAACTTGGGTATGGATGTAGCAATGTTGGGACTGAGAGTGAAAATATAAATAAGTTCTTTATGTGAGGGGACAAGGGTCGTAAAGCAAGGGTCAAGAACAAAGTGATAACCATGTATGTCAATAATGTCATTGGTGCTGCCCAGGGGGTGCTTGGAGCAGGCAGTCCTGTGCTTGGTCTCCCCAGACTGTGACTGACTAAACCCCAAGGGGTGGCAGGTGACTCACTGAATAAACCCCTATAATGGAAGAAGGCTCAGTGGAGATGGGCAAGGGTGATGTGCCCATGAAGCCCGGAGCATAATGCAAAGCAGCTCACTTTACCACAACACAAAGGGCACCAGAGGATGGCCTTTGTTTTAGACAAATAACTATCAACAGTTGAATGTTTCAGCTGGTGGCGTAAATGTTTCTCCCTGATTTCAGTAAAAGAGTGTGAAGTGTAGTGTTCCCTCACCAATATTACAGGAAAAACTTCAGGTCCCCTGAATGCAAAATCAAGTCGGATGCCTGTGTTATGATCAGAACAAGTTTGTTCTGCTTCATACTGTGCAGGTCAGGCCAGGACTGCTTACCAGGGACCTCAAAATACCCCAAATCACATGCTTTGCTTTACTTTATAGTCAGTTTTTTCCCCTCTTTCCTCCTCCTGCATAAATAATTCTCATCCACTAAACTTTTTCACCGTTTCCTCCAGTTTTACTAACTTTACTTCCTTGCTTTTTAATCTTGGCCTTAGACATCAACCTCTTGATGTACCAGCAGCACCTGTTTCACTATGTTTTGGCATCGTTTGCTTACATTCAGCTCCTGATACTCTCCTCCCACAACTTTTGTAGTTTCTGCCTTTCTTGTCTTAGTAGCTACTTTTTCCCTTACATTTCCTGTAGGAGACAGAAATTTATCATCTTGATACCCTGTTAGTCTGGCCACAGGACAGGGCTAGCTAACTGCACCCATACCTTAAGAAAGACTGAAGAGGTTTTCAGGCTCAAAAGGTTTGTGAATAGAATCTAGAACAAATAATGGTTTCTAAAGAAAGAAAACACAGTGCAGCTTGGTAGGACAACACAGAAGTAAATAATTCTCGTACTGCCCATTTTGCCCTTTCAGGTTTCCATAACAGTGGGTAGGGTTGTCTGCCTCTGCTTCATGTCACTGTTTCCAAACTCCTCTTCCCTAAGTGTGTCTCATGCTTCAGAAGTAACATCTCACTTCCTCCAAAGAGTACATGTGATTCACTGTTCACATAAATTTAGCACAACTGAGAATGATAAATCAAGCTCACTTGATGATCGCAGTCTGTTGCACATACTTACCATTCTTCTGCGTTAGCCATGGACACTACCGAAGGAAGTTTATGAACGTGCCCAACATCTTTTGTTTACTACATCATCTATTTCATTGACTATTTAGTGATGACCACCTTAGGTAGAGATTTCCTATCTTTTAATATTTGTCTGTAAAATCCCACATACACTAGGAATATATTTATCAGCATAATAGGGGGAATAAAAAAAATACCCAACCAACTCCATCTTTAAATATTAGTTGTATCTAACTTTAGACATGAAATAATAAAAAGCTTTAAACATAATTATACAATAATTGCATGCTGTCTTTAGAGGACAGTATTAAAAATGTTTGTTAAAATTAAGCAAAGAAGCATGAATACTGGAGAAACTTTATTTTCTGTATGTTTCATAGGCAATTACTGTATTTCTGGTGAAAGGCATTAAACTAAATTCTGCCTTCACTAATATAAAACTGAAGAAATTTCAGAAATTTTTAGCAGGATATCTGTAAACCATTTTCACAAAGGAGCTTAGTCAAGTTCCATGTTTCACTAGCAAAAAAAAATAAAATAAAATTATGGTATACATTATCTAAATATTACATAAAATACCTAAATCTCATGAAAGTCTACTTCCATTTTCCCCAGCTAATTATTGTGCTTTGTCTATAAAGACCCCAATGAGGTTCTCATCTCTGTGTCTGGAAACTAGCTGTTAGACACTGCAAAATTAGTTACGGTGTCTGAAAATGAGATGCATCTATAATAACAGGTTGATCTAGTAAATATGGAGACAGACTTATTTCTACTGCTTATTAATACTAAATATCCAGCTTTCGTGGCTTAGTGCTGATAGCAGCTCCTCCCTAAGCAGAAGGGAAATAACACACAATACAGAAAACCTGACTTTCATGTCATCTAAACCAATGCAGTTTCATTTATCACAGAATGTGTACAGTATCATTTACCTCACTTCAAAGTACAGACCTCACTTCATAGTACAGCCTACAGACCAGGGAGTATTACTGATTGACGTTCTTTCTGTTTCACTAGCTGAAGATTTTCTACTTTATGCAAAACCGTTACACAATCATTAGCAACAGGAGCATATCTTTCCCTTTTTCTAGCTGAAATAACAGGCTGGAGTTCACACAGTTTCTGTCTTTCTCCCTCTAACTCAGTTGTGGGGTTTTTTTGTTTTGTTTTGAGTTGGGTTCTTTTTTTATTTTTGTTTGGTTGGTTGTTTTTGTTTGTTTTTTTGTTTGTTTGTTTCTTATTCCTGTCAAGGTGTATGATCATTAACAAGAAACATTTAATGAATCCTCTTTAGGTCTCTTGAAGCACTGTAAACTGAGGTTCGGAGAACCCTCCAGGAATGGGAAGATGACAATCAAATCCCACTGCAAAGGAATTTAACCTAGGTCTCCTACAGTTTGTGTGACTGCTTTTGTGTGAAGGCTTTTAATACAAAGTAGAACAGTCACCTTCTAGATATGCTTTGCACAAGGGTGGCAGGCACCCTCATAGAGCATTTCCCACAGTTCTAGTATGCTCCCAGGGTCTTCCACGTCTAGCTCCTTACACAATGATTTATATTTTAACTAGATGTCATACTACACAGGAAAACCCTACCATCACTTTGAAATTATGTCATATTGGTGTAAAACAACCATTAAGAGTAGAAGGTAATAAAGAAAAAGGCCTGAAAGTTTAATATTGTGCAGGTTTAAATTAATTTTGTTTATTTGTATTTGTAGCAGTTACTAACTAAAACTTCAAATCATAATTCCACTGTTCACTAAGAACCACACATAACAGTGTTTCCTTAGAATTCCTCTGAAAAAAGTTCACCTTTAGCAATGACAAAAAGGTCATCTGTCATTCATAGCAAGAAATATTAGATACGTTGAGAGCTTCAGTGATGTTGGAAGGTGAAAAACTATTTGTTGAGTTTCTTTTTTTCCTATTTGTTTTATGCCCCACCATTTTTAAGTCTCTTTTTTGTTTTCTTCACATAAATTTGCAAGGTTGATGTAGCAATTAGCCAGATAGGACAGAGGCTAATTACTCGGATTTACTCCTGAGAGACAGCAGAACTTTGTAGTGAAAAACAGAGCCAGATATGTGTAAGAGAAGAGAACTACAAAATCAGCTTTCATGAGCTTGAGAGTGAGTTTAGAAAAGTCACTGGAAATTAGCACTGAAATAATGTTAGAATAGTAGGACAGAAAAAAGCTGAGAATTGGCTGAGACTCCAGGGAGAAGAACATAGGTTTCATCTTACCAGGAGGCTGCTTAAGTGGGACATTATAAACTCTGTGGAGGACAAATAAGTGAGGAATTGCAACTGTAAGAAAAGCCTGAGCTATTGCTCAGGCAGTGCAGTAACAGTGATAGTAGTGTGTAATTTTTTCCTAATGAAGCTGAGAGTTTGTGTAAAACATAAATAGCAACTTCTCTCAATAACCACTGAAATGAGAAAGGTAGGTAAGGGAGAATGTTAGTAAGTTGAAAAAGTGATTTATGAGTTTTCTGTTAAACAAGTCATTAGCATGGATCAAAGATGTCAAAGAGCTTATTAAAATATTACAAATAAATATTAAGCTAAGTTCTTAGTGGAGCTGGATGAAATTGCCAATTTTTGCATCATAAATTGGAACCAAAATATGAAATGTCAAAATTTTTTTGAAACAAAATACTATTGAAGGATTACATTTTGTCTTGTCAAAACATTTTTGTTTGATAAGGTCAAAACATTTTGTACAGATAAGATGAAAAGTTTCACCTCGGTAGTATGATTTAGGATATACGATAGTCAAAAAGAAGATGCCAATATAAAGTGTTTTGACACTATTAAGGTATTATGTTACAGAAATTCTGCCTATTTGTTCTGTAGTTTGAGGGTGTGGGACAGAAGCTGTCAGAGTAGAATATAATAGTGAGAAAAGAACTGTCCTAAGAAAGGTAGCTAATAAATTCTTTTATCAAAAATATTAAACTGTGACATGGTAATTTCTATCAAAGTTACCAAAATAGAAGTGCTAATGTTTAGCATTAACAAATGTTGATATGAATAGCTGGGAATGGCCTTTTTAGGCATTTAGTAAACAATTCTGTTGTAATTAAGGAGAGGGAAATTAGGCAAATTTAGGAAAGAAAAGAGATATAGTGTTTTAATAGTGAATGTCATGACTCAAAGATGAGCTATTTCTCAACTCGAACCAGACAACACAATTTACTAATGAACCTTTACAGAGACGAGCAAATAAATATGACTGTGCTGTTTCAACAATTATGTTATCCAAATGCATTGCAGATGAACTATGCATCACCACTTTATTTTCATTTTTTTAACTTAAACATGAGAGACAGTCCAGGTGAGAAGAATCACCAGTGCAATGCAGAGGGAAAGGAAGTATTGATTGTTTTAGTCATATCTGATGAGGCAAACCAAACATAAAAATCTAGATCAGTGAAATCATTCAGTTCGTCTTAAAAAATTGAGTCACCAGTTCTCAGATGAGTCATCACTGTTCGTAGCACTAATATAGCATCATAGATGTGCATAGCACTTACAGCGTTCATTTAGAAAAATATCGTTTCATCACCAAGGAAATAATTTGCAACTTTTTACTACCTATAATTCAAAGGAAGGCAATGCTCTTACATTCACAACACCAAAAGTGTCTAACTGCATTCTAATAAACCTTTGTCCAGACATTTCTACAGTGAAATTAATGGAATGATTCTCAGAAGTGTTAAGAAAACACAATTGGTTTTGGTTACTGCTAAAGCTCCTAGAAAAACAGAAGCATCTTTGCTACCACCAACACATTTCCGGAAAGTAAAAAAAAAAACAACAAAATCCAACTTCACAACCCAATTAAGTGACAGTAGTATTATTCTAAGAGAAGAAAGGAAGTTTATTATTGTCAGTGGTGGCACTGTCTACAAGTGATCATTTTCATATGTGTCTTTGCAACCCATATGCTGAATGATTGATTGTATGTGAATGAAGAAAATGCATTTTCACTTAAATAATATAGATGAGAAACTTGGTTGGACACAGGTGGTTGAAAATTTAACTTACATCCTGGTGAAAAGAATAACAAATATAAAAAAAATTTGGTGTACCTATTGTTAGCAAACTCTATAACCAGAAAACACACCCAATCCTACAGGGAGACTGATCTCAAGGCTGTGGGTTTGATGGGTAGGTAATCTTCCTCCAGATGGAACAGAATTAATTACGATCTGAAAAATGTTCTTAGAGAAGACTGTTATACCAAACTATACTTACAATAAATAAAGAGATTTTGGAAATTTCATTAAAAATACTACAATGTTCATGGCTAAAGTAAAAAAAGCGTATGACAATTTTATTTGAAGTATGCAGTGCTGCTCCTCAGAAGATTCAACATTGTGTACAAATGGACATGGAGACTGAGAGCTGTCTGAGAGTGGTATCGAACTACTGGTAACAAAGATGACAACAGAGATTCTGATTGTATTTTTAATTAATTTTCTGTGAGAGGGAGTAAAAAATGTCTATATGAATTTCCTGAAGTATTCTAAATTTTAATCCCAGACTATGAAAAAAATAGAATACAGATGGTCATATAATAGCAACCAATATCAATGGTGAATCATACCATCAATAGTTATCACTGAGATAGTATCATTGCAGTATTGCTATCAATTTTACACTTTCAGTGTGATGAAACCTGTCTGTACAATTCATGTTGGCAAATACTGACTTACTAATGAAATCTAAAATAGTCACATTAAAAACATGGACAGATAAATGAAATTCAGCTGGGAAAAAGGCAAACTGATATATCTGATTGGAAAAGAAGAAAACTGAAACAAAAACAGTGCCATTGTTAAAGAAAAGGGGAAGGAAGCTCTGGCTAAAAACTTTGACTGACTTGGAACCCGGTTACGGATGTATTAAAGGGGAATGGCAGATTGGATGTGACTTTGAAAACGCTGCTTCATCTAAGAAGGCATGGTTTTTACACTACTTACCTGTCAGAAAATTAAAATAACATTTTTTATTTGGAATATTTAGTCTGACTCCCTGCTGACAGGCAGCTGTTTAGCCATCTTAAGTGTGTAAAGTTAGCATAAAACATGATTATTTCAGAAGGATTTTTATATCAGTTGTGTTCAAGTGTATACAGCCATAACAGTAACACGATAGTTAATTTGCACAAAGATAAACTTTTGGGAAGTAATAAACTATTTGTACATCTACACAACAAACTATTAAAGCAGGACTGTAATGGAAGGTATATAGCCTTCTAGAAAGATTCCTTTTTGTTGTTTAAAAATGCAACATTCCATCTCTTTATTTCAAACTGAAGTTTTCATTGCTAAATTTGCCTAAACTGAATTTATCTAAGAAATTGAAATTCCCCAAATTGAAAGAAAAGGAAATATATTTAAAAGTTTTAAAAATAAAAAAATAAGTATTTCAATTTGAATTGAGCTAATTTTAAATAGACTATTTATTTTTTTTTTCATTTTCCGAAGAAAAGAAAGGGGAGTATCTGCTTCAGTATCAGCTTTGCCTCTTTTGTTTACTTTTATTTTCTTTTATGATCTTTCAGTTTGGTGACCAACCCATTATTCATTTTGGTTAAAATAACACTATGAAGGCAAATACAGGAAAAAATAGACACTAGTGTGTTTGGGGTGTTTTATTGAATTGCTTTTCATTCCATGTAATCAAAAATGCCAGATAGATTACTCTTCCTATTTGTGTTACCAATATGCTTGGATTTTGCAAGGCTGATACTTACGAAAAATAATTTTTGATTTTCACGAAATGATTGATTACTTTCAGTTTGAAAGTCAGTAAGTGATAATAATAATGGAGCTGAGTATGTACTATTTATAGAGGTGCTTGTCCAAGTATAAATGAGTTTTAAGGTAAGCTTCTATTTTATTGTTCTCTTAGATAGATCCTGAGTGCCACAACAGTCAACCCTATAGAGAGGGTAATTAAGCATGAGACTGTAACTAAAGGGACATGAGTTACTAGAAAACACTTCAGTAACCAGTGAAATCTTTATAAATTAGCAGGGGTGATTTCACAAGGTTCAGGCTACCATTTGCAGTGAAAATATCTAGGATATTACTGTATGAAACCAGGCTTCTTTGGTACTTAGTAATAACTCACAGATATTTTCCTTTGTATGTTGGTCTGTAGATGGAAAATGAGTGAAAAAACGTATCTGTAATTCAGCAGTTCTACTTTGGTACTCTAAAGCAATTCAACAGGAAAAAGAGTTTAGTTATGGAAAGTACTGTGTGTTCACAAAATCCTACTTGGCTTTGTCACTTAGACATATGGGAACTAACAGCTCTGCACAGTTCTAATTTATTTCAGGACAAGAGTAGCAACTGACTGTCCCCAGTTTGGTGTAGTTCTGCTTAATTTATTTCAGCCCTCAACTTCAAAGTTAAACTTTTTCTCCTGCAGCAGTTCTCCTTAACCAAGTTTAAATATTTAAGTTCTTCTTATAATTTTCTCCACACATGTTTTCTTTCCACTTCTTCATATTTCTGTCAAAACAACTGACCCTTGAGCTGAATGGGAAGCTGTAGTACTCTCTGATCTGTAATAACTGGAATAGGTGCAAAACTATTTTTTTGGCATAAAGCAAAAGTGTTTCCTATGTCACATCAGGAAAAAAAACAAGACCTAAAATCTTTTTCATTCCTTTCATGAAAGACAAGAGAAAATAAGGACTATCACGCAGTCATTGACAGTCACAGTTTGTTGTCGGTGCTCACTTAGATATTAAAAAGTTATGCATCATTCACTGCCTTGTCATTCTCCAAATAAAATGCCTTCATGACTGTGCTATTGCAAGTTTCCAGGTTGGATTTATTTCTCCTGGATCTGTTCTGCTTCATATAAGCAATTTTCTTGTTGGAACAAATTGAATACATGCTACTTTGGGGAAAACGAAGCGAGTGCACTTACACAATTTATGCAGATGTCATCTGCTCTGACCAAAGATTCTTCCCTGAATCCATGACACATCTCCCAATAGCAAGTTTCATCATAACTGATACATTTCCACCAAAATTTTATATTTAACTGACCATTATTGTCAAATAGCAAACAGCTCCACCCAGCTATAACTACAAGTATTGTCAGTGGTTTTTTCTTATTTTTCCCTACCTATTTTTTTAAGAAACCAACTTATCACTAAATCACTTTGTAATGAATATACCAAATCCAATCCATTCATTCTGCAGAAAGGTGTGCAGTTCACATATGTATGTCTAATATTACTCAATATACTTCTGGTATTGATTGCAAATTTTCAAATTTTATGGGGGTTTACAGTTATTCCAGTAGGTGAATTTCACTCCTACTAGGAAGTACGGCTAGGAGTGAGGAAATCTTGCAGGTAGTTTATGCCCAGCTCAGTTAATATAGTGACATTGGGAATAAGCAACTTCTTATTCCATTAATCATTTCAAAACAAGAAGTCCGTCTGCAGGTAGCAAGTACAACATCTACAATTAACTTAAAAGAGTTTTGCATACTTATTCATTCTCCTTTGGTCACATAAGCTACATTTCTTGTAAACTCAAGCAATTTTCTTAAGACCCAGTGGGCTACCAATTAAAGCTAAAGACTTCGCATGATACAGCATTCCAGACAGTGATTCAAGTCAGCTTCCTTTACAAGCAGCATGACATGCCATCCATCTCTGCTGTACCCTGAGATACAATTGCACTTGCCAAATGCCCCTAACTAACTACTGTAAATGACACTAATATTTTGAGACAGATATTTGTGGATGGCCAAAGTAAGGGCAGCAGCCTTCTGCTCTTTGTCAATATGATTCAGCCTGGAGGCTGAAGTGAAATGTTAATTTTGTTTGTTCAGGAACTCATGCAAATGAAGGAAAGCTAAAATGTGTGTCATGAGTATAACAATACATTGTTTGGCACATCGAATCTCTCTTTCTGCTGTTTCATAGGTTACATATATTCTGTGTATGGGTGGAGTTGCCTTAGATCACACCTGATTTTCAGATAAACCTTTGGACTTTATCACTGCTATTGTATAAAAAAAGCAATTGCTCCCAAGAAAATCACCTACGATTAAACTTCGGATTTATTTATCTTGTATTCTTCACTGCATTCTGTGCCACTTCATGACTGAAAGAGAAGGGAAAAGAGAACATAAATGTCAGGACCCTTGTCTGAGACGAGGCTCTTCAGAGACTTCTTAGGTCTTCCAGAGTTAGACGTTCTGAATGTGGTTAGAGAACAAAGTAGGCATGTATATTCAACATAAACAGGATGATTTATATCTGGAAGAGCTAGATTTGACCAGAACATGTTCAGTGTCTGCATTTTCAGGTATGTGGCAGCTGGGTCACAGAAGATTGACATATTACTTTGTCCAAAATCCTGTACAGAAGTACAAACTCCTCAGGAACTGACCAAACAGAAAAAAAAATCCACCCAGAAGTGGATGCTTAGTCATCCCATCATCCTGCAAAAACTATAGAAACAGAATTGAAAAAAAAAAGGAAATTATCTGCACATCCTGAAAATCTACTAACTTAATTGTTTTAATAATTTTTTGTTATTGAAAGCTGAAGCAAGAAAAGGTAGTTTTCAACAACATAACATAAAAAATCAGAGTAAACTTAGGAAGTTTACATTTTGCATGCTGAAGTCCTAGTCAAAGATTAGAAATAGTAGATGCCAGTCAAACAATTCAGAAAAACCTCAGAGTGAGACTAAGAATTTCATTTTATATTAATCATTGTTTTCTGAGCAAGACTGAGTTCACGTTAATATGAATACAGTGAATACAGTAAAGCTGGGTCAAACTGCATAACACTGAACCTAACATAGCGTAATTATTCATGAAAGATATCAGACTTGTAGTCTTTTTGATTGACTGGACCTGATGCAGAAGAGTCTATAGCAAAGAAGGATCTCTGTGTCACTTTGGCAATATACGTCAACTTTATGTACAGGACCATCTTTAAACCTGAGTCCAGAAACAACAGTCAATGATTCCTTGCCCTTTTACTTGACAATATGAGCAATGCGGTGAACTTGTTTTTTATGGTAGAAATGTCTATGCACTATGAATTTAACTAACTCACTTCATAATGGGTTGTTTGTTATCTGACCCGATGCAGATGTGAACTGAAAGTAAAAGAGTTCAGAACAGACTTATAGGACTCTGTGCCAAAATGAGTTTTCTTTTTTGACCCAGTACTTCAGAAGTAAATGCATATCACCATTTTACTCCTTTAGAACTGGGAAAAGAATATTGCATTAATTATTCAAACTATATATAAAGTAGTCAAAATAAATTCCAGCTTTTTAAAAAAATATTAATTGAAGAAAATAACAGGATATTGATCATTGTTTAATTTAGGAAAGGTAGTACTAGAATTATTGCAGTCCTTTTTGCAAAAAAAAAAAATATTGCAGGAAAATCACACTGCAAAGAATTTGGAAGTTTATATTTAAAGTCAAGGAGATCAACTCCTGTGAATTCTTTAGAAAAAGAGTATCCAGCACATATTCCCTCATCGTGAACATTTGTAACACGCAAACAGAACTAGTAACATATATGTCACTATCTGGTACTGTTAGTCACACAGTGATCTTTTCTGATTAGTTCTTTTTCTAGCGTTCAGTGTGAGCATTATTTTCCTCATTACAATTGTTAGGTTCTAGTTAAGCTTCTTGAAATCTGCTTTCTTAAAAACATCCCAATATTTTCCTGAATTCTGGGAAGCAATTAACATGTTGATGTTAAGAGACAGTATTTATGGATTATTCAATTTATTTTCCCCCACAATGCACTGTTTTACCAAGAAAAAAAACAAGAGTCTTTATACTCCTGTACATTCTAGATGCTTTAGAAAATAATTTCTGTGGTGTATTCTATGATATATTGACTTGAGTTTGAATTTCTTGCAAGTCATACATCCACATTATATTTACAAATTGAATTAATAACATTCCCCAGAACTATAATGAGAATCTCTTAATAGCATACTGCATTATAATTAGCTGTTTGTAATTGAACCTGAAGGAAAAAAAAATAAAAATTCATTTCACAAGTTTTAATGAAACTAATCTGATGTGTAAATGAATTAGAAATCAATGTGAAGTTTAAATAGCCATAACCAGAAATTGTTCTTCGTAGATTAAGTGACTAGATTGTTTAAAGACTTGCAAGGTGTCAACCTCCAAAGAATTACTTCCCATTGTCCAAAAATTTTAGCTTAGTTTTTATTTTAATTCTGATTTTTTGAGTGTTAATGCTTTTAGTTAAAAAATAAACTCATATTTACAAATCTACAGTATCAACCCACGTGAAAACTCATCATCTTTACTCTTTAATCATATTTCTCTTATTTGTTTCTATATGCATAATTTGTTAATTATATCAGACATTCCCATGTTATTCTTGGTTCCAATTAATCATCATCTTTACAAAACTTTTGGAAATTCTTAACCAACTTTTACTCAATAGCACAGTCGAAAACTAACATCATTAATGACAAATCATATTCAATCACAGCAGGTAAAGTGATAAGCACATTATGTCATCAGCTAATCCATTTAATTTCAAATAGCTTAAGTTTGCAATTTGTCAATTGAGGCTTTACATGGCTTCTTTGTGGAGCAGAGGTTTGACAGTGAGTAACGCTTTTACATTGTGTAGTAACGTAAAATGTTCAGAGCATTTTTATGCATTTCAGGCAACTGCCCATGATATATCTATTGACACTGATGTTCTAATACAGCTCGTTCCTGTCAGACTCTTTTAATCCTGTCTGTTTGGATTGAAAAACTATTTAAGAAAAAATATTCATCTTTATGCTGGCTTATGCTACCATTGTTATGAGGGTGAGGAATTCTAACAATGTGCTGCAGCCCAAGAATTATGTGTTAGTCATCATCTTTGATCAATGTTTTGAAGCTTCGCTGCTGATGGAAGGGATGGAAAGCAATTATATAACATTACCATTGTGGTGTTATTCAAAGTCCATCGTGTTTTTCATTCTTCTTTTGCTTCTAGAAAAGAACAAGTTTTATTACATCTGAAATCCATTTACATT
This sequence comes from Ibidorhyncha struthersii, assembly GCA_013398815.1. Taxonomy (NCBI): domain Eukaryota; kingdom Metazoa; phylum Chordata; class Aves; order Charadriiformes; family Charadriidae; genus Ibidorhyncha; species Ibidorhyncha struthersii. The sequence goes on along the minus strand of VZSZ01003318.1, from coordinate 246,491 downwards.
GTGAAGACCACCCTTTTTTCTTTCATTTAAGAACTATCAATAAAAGTGCTGTTGTTACTCAGTGCGTGAGTTATAGGTATAACATATAGAAGACTATGTTGATGTTATATGCTTGAAAATGCTGAGGACACTTTTACCTCTTCATATTAAACAAAGAAACAAACTAAACCCACTTTTTGTCATTCTGTCATAAAGAACTTGATGAATCTGAGTAAGAGAAAATAAAGGACAGTAGCAGAATCAGTTCAGAAAGCTCTTTCAAGTTTTCACCTGAATTATAACTAACTAAATAATGTTAGTGTTTTCCTTTAATAATTGTTTCTGTTCTACCCTGCCATTGAGACATTTTTATCCTTGGCATAACAGATTCTTACCTTGACAGAAAATTTATACCTACTGTGTATAAATTTCCTCCTCCATAAAAGTAGGTGTATTGATATTCAATGATATTCAATACCAGTACTGGTTGGATTTTTTTCCTCTCCACAGATCATAGATTGAAATTACCAGGACATGCTTACGTGTTCTTCATTGTTCTGCAGTTTTAGTATATGGCTATCTTTTCCTTAACCTGCTTCGTTTACTGTTTTGTATGACATGCTTTGATCATGTTTTTCAGTTTCATTTTCAGTCTATTCTGCAATCTTACATGATTTCAAACACCCCTTTCCCTTCTAAAATTTCCGTTTTTGTGAATTCCAGAAAAATGTTGACATTCACACCACTGAAGGTTTGTTATGCATTGTGGGATTTGGTACAGTGAAATCCTTCCCTCTCACCCCACTCCCATACACAACAGTGAGTGAAAAGATAGGCGTAATTTCTGTGATGAACTTCACTTTGTCAAGAGCAGAAATGAAAATTACAAAAGGATCACAAAGGAGACATGTTATTGTTAGGTCTGTAAGGCCAAAAGTGACCATTACTGAGGACTCAACTGTCAGCACTGCTAAAAAGTCACTTTGGTACTAAGCACCACATCTTCCTGCCCATATCCAAGCCAAAGTAATTCCTCAGAGAGTATGACAAATCTCTCTGACTGTGTAAACAGTGGGTGCGTATTTCTAAGAGCCTTGATATTTTGTTTCTGCTTAGATTTAGATGTGGGGCTTTTTCTAGCAATCTATAGCCTCTGGATCTTCTCTGTGCTGAGTCCCTCAGAGCTGAGAGACATCTTATGAGAGAGAATCATAAAGAGAGTTTAGGTGAAATTACCATTTCCAATATTCAGGCAGTCTTCATAACTCAACTGTACCATCATATTTTACCTGTCTATCTTTCTGTCCTCTAAGGTGGAAGGAAGGTGAATCTACTGTGAGAATTCTCTTTACTAGCTGTTCTAAAAGATAACTAGTCTCATAAAAAAAAAAAAAATAAATTGTCTGACTTAGCAACTATTATATTTTTCCTAGGTTTTTATTTTTAATACATTGATTGATATAATAAAGTGACAAGGAATCCTTGTTGGAGAATTTTCAAAATTTATTTTTGAAACCAGTGAGAAATCTGAGTCTGGAAGGTCTGTAAGATCATAACAAGACTGGAAAAAAAAAAAAAAAAGAGGTTTCAAGGATACAGCACATACATCTGAGGCCTATAACGAGAGGACAGTAACTTTTAGTTGACTGTCACAACTTGTTTTGCAAACATAAGAAACTTGATAATTTGCCTACAGATTGATCAGATGAGAGTAAAACATTCCCTGTAACTCTCTTCAATAAGTATTTGTAGCAAGCAAACACCTCAACCCATGATGGGAGGATGGGGGAAAGCAACGAAAAAAAGGAAAAGAAAAAAAATCTGTTAAAAACATACTGAGACTTTCTGTTAAAAATATTTTCAACACATTCAGCTGTGAAAAGAGAAAAACATAAAGATGGACACTATCTTGTTCGGTCATCTCTGTATTCTAAGAAGCCTGTGAAGGCTGAGACTTCTTTTGTTCCAGCTTATGAGTTTTGCATCCCCTTCCCTGTTTATTTTTCATCACTTTTGAACACAAGAAAGACAGGAATGTCATGGAATTGACTTTAAAGACATGTAGATTAATACTCCAGTATCCCACTATAATCATCAGATAATTGTGCAGAGGTAGGTGACAGTGCCACTGTTCTTGATGGATGAGAATATCTACATTAAGCCCCTGTCTTTAGGTGAGTATTCCAGGATCTAGACCCCACACAGAGAAATAGGTGCTTAACATCCACGTGACTGAGGAAGATCAAAAAGATACCTTTGCTTAACATTTCAGCTTGGTAATCTTAGTGTTATTTTTAGTTAAATGTACCGTATAGTCCTTTCAAAGCACATTGTCCTCGCTATTTGTTAGGATTTACTTATTTGTTTATTAGTTAAGGATTTTTTAAGTCTGTGACCTAAAATAGACATTTGACCATAAATTCTCTTTACCACAGATTTGACAGCTGTCTCACTGGATGGACAACTTACTTAGTCTTTTCTAATGTTTCTACAGTCTTTTCTACAAAGATTTTCAAGATTAGTTTGATAGGTGATATTATTTCAACATGCTTTTTCATGACATAAGTTTTTTCTGCAAATACTTTGACATGTCAAGCTCTCTTCTGCTGTGAGCACACTTAGATTATTTCATGAATGTTAAAGGACCTTTTACTAAGCTGAGAAATTCAGGGGAGTCGTGGGTTATAAACATTATTTTTCAAGCTAGAAAAGTTGAGTCTCTCTCACAGACACTAAGAAGACACTTGATCACTTTCCTACCCTGAGGCACTTTGTGTCTTTGGAAAGAAATATGTAAGTTGGGTCATACTTTAAGTTCTGAACAACCTCAAATGAAAAGGTTTTACTAACACATACTGTTCTAAGATCCTTACTTGCCAAACCATATAAAAGCACATTGTACTTCTCATTGAGCTAAAAAGCTCAAATATTTTATTAGAACCTATATGCTGTACTTGCTTTGAAAGGATTGACATGATTTACACATATATACATCTTTTGAGTTCCATGTTTTCTTTATAAAAGGAATCTACGATTCAGAAACAAAATTTAAAGAAATCATATTTTTTTTCTTCTTTAAAGCATATGTATATTTATGGTAAACCCAAGTGAAGACAATAAATCTAAAAAAGTGCTTTTCCAAAGCATTGCTTGATACAAATACTTGCAAAGTTAAAAAAAAAGTCATAGTCTCAAAAATGAGATATTCTATTTTAAGAATAAGCCACTCAACCTGGAAACCATTTTTTACATAACTTCATCCATATTCCTGGATTTGAATGTAGTAAGAGGGAAGAGTTTCAGTCCCGTTTTAAAGAGATTAAGTTACTGAGAGGATTCAAGTACAGAAAGTACAGAAATGCAAGAATACACAGACCATGGAAATGGAAGAGAGTAGGTTTAGATTAAATATCAGGAAGAAATTTTTCACCTTAAGGGTGGTAAGTCACTGGAACAGGTTATCCAGAGAAGTTGTTGAGTCCCCATCCCTGGAGGTGTTCAAGGCCAGGCTGGATGGGGCTTAGAGCAACCTGGTCTAGTGGGAGGTGTCCCTGCCCATGGCAGGGGGGTTGGAACTCAATGATCTTCAAGGTCCCTTCCAACCTAAACCATTCTATGATTCTACGGAAATTATGTAACAAAAACGAAAATGTTGAGAAAATAGGCCTTTAAAAATTTGTGTCAAGGAGCAAAGATTGTTTTTTAAATGGGAAGTTAAGCAATAAGATAATGAGAAAATGATCAGGTGGAATGTCCTTTTAAATTGTAAAAATTAACTGGTCATGTGCTATTTTAAAAACAGTGAGTACAATGAAACCTAACAATAAAAATATTCAGTTAGAACCAACAATATAGGTATATCATTATATCAAAAATTTTAAATTTTAAAAAGAGTGCATTTATTTCTGAAATGTAACCAATATTACTGAAAATATCACAAAAAAAAAACAATAAGTAGAGATGCGTGTTTAAAAAATACAACTTAATTTTAAATACACAGTTTAAGCATGGACATTCAGCAGACAATGATTAGAAGGAGTTAAAAAAATTAATGGAAGTTCTAAAGTTTATAGGTGTAAACAGACAATATGATTATAAAAAAAGTTTCATTAACATCTGTAAAAGTTTTCTAATATATACAAAATCTCTTTATGACAGTTATGATTATGTACAAATTTTAGTTGAGACACCAAAGCAGCTTAATAAATTTGTGCAAGAACAAAAATACCTGTTACAATCCTATTTCATTTACATTAAAAATTCATGGTAGAGAGCTAATCATTGAGTGTTTCCTTCTTTTATCTTTGACTCCTGGATGTCTGGGTTATCTTTATGTAATCCTTGCCCTTCCACTCACGGAAGATGGTGGCCAACAAAGTAGTTAAAACTGTTAAAGTTACTGTTAAAACAGTAAGTGAAAGATCCATAAATTTGATCAGTAACTCTATAAATGCTGCAAAAAGAAACAGTGGAGCAAAGGTAAAAAATGCCTAAAAATAAATTGACCATGGTGAAACAAAGGCAAAAATACCTAGAAATAAATATACCGATTATCATACTATGCAGATAATTGAGTTACCTTTAAGTGAGACAGTTTGGGTAATGGAAGCAAAATACTCTACCCTGGACTCCATATTGCTTTAACAAGCCTACTATAAACTTGTTAGCTAGTTCTGGTATTTCTTACTTCATTGTAAGATGTTGGTTCTCAGACTGGGTCTGTTCCTTGTGCCAGTGTACCACTGGGCAGGTGATAACCTGCTCATCATTCCATGCCGTGCCCTGGCCGTATCCTAGTTAACTCTCTCACTTCTCTCCCATTAGTTTCATATCTGGCAGCCTTTCCACCCTTGAGATTAATTCTGTGAGGCCTTCCAGATTAAGAATTTATTTCATAAGATATGAAGAAAAAAGTGAGAAACACAGATTAGGGGCACTTTAATTAATTCATTGAATAATTATATATATATAACAAAAGGCAAAGATTAATTAACTGGAAAGTAATAAATACCGGTACCTCCCAGACTGATGGAACATTTATAAAGGAAAATAACAACAGTACCAGAATACATAGAACTGAAGTTGTGTTTTACAGGAAAAATGAGACACACATTTAAATTACTGTTTTCATGAATGCCATTTCAACTAATGCATGGTTGTATCTCTGAAAACAACACTGTTCACCCTAAGCAAGAAATAAATCACTGTCCCTGAATGAAGGTCTGATCCTTTCAAGTGTGGGCCATGTTTTCATCCAGAACAAGATAAATTTCAGTAAAACTGATTATTTTATGAAATCCCCTTGTTGGGCCAAAAATATAATTAGATGTCATCTTTTATCTAAGTAGCAACATTAAGAGCTGATTCATGAATTCTAATTTACAGCTAATTGGATTTCTGATCCAAATACTGTCTCTAGTTATACATTTGAAAACATGCTGAATAAGACTGTCATTCAACTAAAGATGATATATATTGATGTTCAAATACATTGATAATATCTAAATTGCAATAGTTCAAGTAAACTTTATTAGGTTAAAAATATAAATTTTTCATATATTTTTAAAGTGACAATTTACTTTTATCACTGTCATATAGACATGGAGTATGACTAGATTGCTCTAGAAAAATGTAGGTTTTATACACCTTTCAGTAACTCCTTAGATGTTGGATAACTGTAAACATTAATTTAAATTATATTTCATTATTGATACAACAAATAATGAATTTCCACTAAAAATGTATTGTTAATGCATCTCTCTGCATTTCCAAACTTACTTTCTCATAACTATTGTATATTTTCTAACTCTCAGTGAGTTAAAATGCCATCATATAAATGGTTTTGTTCAGATGAAGAAAGGCAACTAGTAACTGCTGTGTGAAATATCAATTACTATCTTAAAACTTGAGTTTTATTTCAAAGTATAATAATGTTAAGTAACAGTACCTACACAGAGTAAGTTGGAATAAACATCTTCACTACTGTTTTGAAACAAAAAGGGTAAGGTTTTGCATGTCTGAAATATCACTTATTTTTATTTTGTGAATATCCAACACTCAATTATTATTTTTTTAAAACTCATATCCTTTTAATACTTGTACCAGAATGTCTATATAAGTTAAGAATGGGAGACTAAACACTTAGAAAAAAGGCACCTGGATACTTCTTGGAGGGGAATGTCAAATGATAGCAAATGTGTCCAAGTTTCACCAGCTGCTGCTGCTGCATTGCTGGAGTGCTGCTGTCCTAGGTAAGAGGCGTTGTCAGCGACATCTGGAAAAGGCTGCAAGAGTAGATATTAATACCCTGCCCAACAATATTTTGCAGTAGATCTTTGTTTCTAACAAATATGTCCTATTTCTATACCGTCTATTTTTTTAATGCAAATAATAAAATAAATAAATGTCGTTTATGTATGCCAAGACCATACATCAATGAAAACCTCCATTCTCTTTACAATGGAGTTGAGAAAGTGTTGTTATACAAGACCAGCTACATAGACTCCTAGAAGTAAGTTCCAGTCAGAACATGGCTGAGAAATATTGTGGGTGATAAATTGCAGTCAACCCGATAAAGCAAACTTCAGTTCTGATTGCATGGATAAATATCCAACCTTTTGAGTTTATTGATCTCATGCTGCACATAGGAACAAACCAGACAACACTATCAACTCATTTTTAAAAGAAAGATTCAAGAGGAACAAAATGAGTTTGTACTGGGAAAACAATGTAGTGGAAATCTACTAGTTTCTTACTTCAGATCTCTTGCTTGTTGAGTCTAAGACTCAGTATTCCACACCTTTTGGTAGAATTATAAGCATACTGGTACTCTAGACAAATCAGAAAATTCATGAAGAGACATGTCCTATGAAAAATCAGTTCAATTTCCATATTTTTGTTTAAGAAATATTTTTAGGCTCAAAAGAAGTCTACTAGTTCCTGCAGATAATATAATGAATATATATTAATAAGACAATATGCATATATTTTCATATTGGACATACTATACAGGGGCATTGTGTTGCTCTTTCATTTGGGCCAACAAGTCTTTAGACAAAAATGTTTTCTTTCTTTTAATACCTTACATTTCTGTTGTTTGAATGGTATTAAAAAAGTTAAAGTACTTGAATGCATCCAGAGAAGGTCAACCAAGCTGTTGACAGGTCTGGAAGGCATGTCTTATGAGGACTAATCATGGCTGAGGACTAATCATGGCTAAGGACTTTAGGCTTGTCTAGCTTGGAGAAAAGGAGGTTGAGGTGTGATCTCATTGCTCTCTACATCTTCCTGAGGAGGGGAAGTGGAAAAGGAGGTGCTGATCTCTTCTTCCTGGTACCCAGTGATAGGACGTGTGGGAATGGTTCAAAGCTGTACCAGGGGAGGTTCAGACTTGACATTAGGAAACATCTGTTTACCAAGAGAGTGGGCAAACACTGGAACAGACTTCTAGAGAGGCAGTCAATGCCCCAAGCCTGTCATTGTTTAAGAGGTATTTAAACAATGCCCTTAATAACATGCTTTAATTTTTGGTCAGCCCTGAATTAGTCAGGCAGTTGGACCAGATGATCATTTTAAGTTCCTTCCAACTGAAACTTTTCTGTTCTATTCTATTCTATTCTATTCTATTCTATTCTATTCTATTCTATTCTATTCTATTCTATTCTATTCTATTCTATTCTATTCTATTCCGTTCCATTCTATTCCATTCTATTCCATTCTATTCCATTCTTATTATGTTCTAATTTTTGAGATAGATGTGCAGTTCTCTTAGCTTCAGAAAAGGTCTTGAATGATTATTCATATTTAAGCTCAAAGGTCCAAAATTAGAAGTCATAAAAAAGAGCTATTACCAATTCATTCATTCAGGCATTCATTCATTCATTTGTTCATTCATTCATTCATCCTTTCATTCATTATTTTTAAGACTTTTCATAAATTTAGATGTTTGACTGATAATGTTCTAAATTTTGGCCTTGGAAACAGTTTTAAACTGTCCTTTCAGAACACTGGACTCATGCTTTTCCTGAATTTTAGTTGAAAATGCCTAATGTTGGGCTGGGTCACTAGTTTCTGAACCAAGCATTTGACATGCCTTAGTTCATCAGTTGTGCACCTTCTGACATATGACAGGACCCACAAGGGGAGGTATGTGTTATTGTGGTAGCTACAAGTTACCAAATAATCTTCCCAGGCATCTTAAGTTTTCTTAAAAGGACTATTATACTACCAAATATCCTGCAAACATTTGTCCAATGTTGCTGTCTGGAATTTGATGGGTTAAGGTTCCTTAGATCACAATGGCCTTCCCTCCTGGGCATTTGATTGATGGGCTGCATCACAGTGACTGTGTTCCTTCACAATTACTCTAAAGAGGATTGTTTGCATTTTCTGAGACGTTAAGAAATTCTTCTTAGTGATGATCCTTTGTTCTTTATACAACTGTTGCAACAGGAATTATCTAAAGTAGATTAGCCTGTTGATAAAATATTCTATTATCCTAGAAACAATTATAACACCTCGGTTTCCTTTTTATTATTAAAGACAAAACTCTTACAGATTTAGAGAAAATACTTTAGTGAATATTCCTGTATAATCTAGTTTTATACATAGCTACTCTGAGCCAAGTTTTTAAACAAAAGGCAATATTTTGTTTATGATTTGTTTATTGCATTGGTTTGTTTTTTTACTGTCTCCCTGTATGTTCCTGCAGAATCACAGCCTTGATTTACAGCTGGTTTGCCTTGATTAAGTCTTTTTAGTATTCTAGGATGTGTGGCCCCACAGCTTAGATACTTTTTTTTTCAGTAGTTGAAGTTGCCAGCTGAAATTCTCATTTTTTATTGTATTCTGCCTTTAAACACTTGCTTCTGGGAAGTGCTCCGATGCTTTTAAGCAAACTTCATCACATAAAAGAAATTTGTAGTAAAAAGAGACTTCTCTCAGCAGGAAACGAAATTTTTAAAGACATCAAGCATAGGAGATGCCTAAATTCAACTGTGTATTATGACAAAGAATTTGGTTTCTAGCAGCAGGAGTATCTCTTAGCTATAAGCAATCAAAAGGCTTTTTGAAACTGGAGAATATGCAATCTGTCGTTTGCTGGAGATATATTTAAGAAGTGATTAGGCTTCTTTGTAAAAAAGGATAGATGAAACAATGGCTGCAGCCATACAGAAAGGGAACAGAGTGTGAGGCTGATCAAAAACTAAATATATGGAAAAAAAAGGTTTCAGTAGAATGTGATATTAAAAATAACGGAGATGGATATGTCTGAATGTGCAAGCAATGCAAAAGGCAACAAAAGAAGTACAGAGGCAAGTAGAGAAGAAAAATAAGATGAGAAAGTCCACAGTGTTTTGGGGGAAAAAAAATGACAGATTTGGTTTGCAATCCAAGAAAATGACTTTGGTTTCCTTTATGCTATGTGTTCTAAGTAACTGAATTTTGTGCTTTTTCTGTATATAACAAGGACCATGTCAAACATATTTCATCACTAATTTCTTCTTTGATTCCAAGGGACTTTCAAGCTGACAGTTATACTAATGAAATAAACAGAGTGAGGTGCTGTACTAGCTCAGACTGGTGAACAACCACTCTTATGGTTTAATTGTTAGGGTTCTCACTCCCCTGATTTATCCCATGCCAAATCTCTATCTCCCAAACTATACCTGAGCATGGCTCAGGAGGGACAAAGTGTAGGCAGCATGAATGAAGCTATCTTATTTTACCATGGAAGAGAACATAACCATATGGAGGTGAATTAAACTGGATCGCTTGCTCTCTAACAAGCAAACAGGGCCTGGCCCCTGTGTTTACCAGAAGAGATATAACCTATGAGCTTTCTTCATGGGAGTCAGCTGAAATTGCACATTATGTTACGTAAAAGGCTGATGTTGCACAGTGCTAACCAGTTATAGCTTGAAACAGTCTTCTCCCAAACTGTTGATACTGAGTATTTACTGGCTGAAAACATCCCTCACGTTTTCAATTAATTAGCTGATTAAGTCAACTTTTAAATGCACACCTCTGACAACTGTGTAATTTGTATACTTTTCTGCAAGTTCTGTTAATCTGGCACTGTATTTCAAGATTTACAAAAGTTTTAAAGGCATTATTGGATACTGTAATACATCTGTTCCACAGATTAAAAAACAAACAACCAACCTTTTTTTTTTTCTGTGAATTCAGTTGTTCTCAATATATTCTCGTCTCTTTAATTTAAGTCTGGGTTATGCTGCATTATTCCCAAAAGAAATCAAATCAATCCATTTATAACAAGCAATGTATATGACCTAAAGTTATATGCAGAATACAGCAATTTTGTTCCAAAGAGATCCTAGATAAATGAGTGTCATTGCTATGATTGTGGACATGTCACACAGGAAGTCCTTAGTCCTACCTTACAGTATTAACTCAATCATCTTTCTTGGTTTTCCCCTGACGTGACAGTCTAATGACCACTATCACATTTTATTCTAACCTGTCATTACTAATATATATCCTGACACAAATATTAAATACTTTGGCACCCAAAACATCTTTGACTGGCCATTTTCCAGTCAAAAAAATGTACAAGTCCTGTCCTGAAGAATGTAGAGAAAAGAATGATATCACAGAAGAGCAAACTAAAAAATGCAATAAGCTCTTGCCTAACTAGATAAATGCTTTTCCTAAATTTAAGCTCTTTAAATGTCCCTTTCTACATTCATCACTTTGCTATATACAGAGCTGCCTTGCAATGAGATTTTCTTAGTCAGATGACCAGAAGGAGTCAGCTGCCCCCAGTAAAGCTTCATATATCAGAAATTCTGGTGATGACTGCAGTAAAACTTGAAAATCTTATTGAATATAATTTACGCATATATCATGCTGTGACAACTAAAGTTCTTACAAGGTGTTGACATAAATCCAGAGAACTCAAAAAAAAAAAAAAAAGTTTTTACTTAGTCTTTAAACCAAGCAGTCATTGCCTGGCACAACAGTAAATCCAGTGTTTCCCAGAAATGCTCAATGGAATTTTTACACATGTGCTGTTTGAGCATGGAGTGAAATCTGACTTTTCCCAGAAACATCAGATCTACTGATCACGGGAAGAATAAATATAAAGTACATTCATATGTATCCCCACCAGAAGTAGGGGAGGCCTAGTCATATAAGCCTCTTGTCCAACCTGTTACCCTTATATCCATTTCACTTTTGTATACATCTCTCTCAATTCTATATACTTATATTCTTCCTTGACAAGTTAGGCAAATAGTAAGTTATATCTATAAAGCTGGTCTAGTTCAGAAAAGCACTTAGCTAATGGCTAGAAGGCAAATAAGATAGCAGAGGTACTAATTTTTCATTCCCATTCTTCATTAGACTGCTAGGTAGCACCTAATGACAAAGAAAGCTGAGAATTGTTATGAAGTTCCATGCGCTTTAAAACTTATAGCATGTATGACAGTGAGTGTCTCTTTCTCTCTCTTTTTTTCCTCTGGCAATGAAGTACAGAAGAGTTAAGTGACATGCTTCTGACCCTACAAGAAGGTGGGAGACCAGGGAGGCAAGTGGAGGCAACCTATGCCCTTAGCAAGATGAGCTATTTAGGGAGTAAAGCAGCAGCTCTTTTAAACTGGAAGACAGTACTGTTTCTTACAAGTGTATTCTTGGTTTGCACAGACGTCCTTTAAATAATTGAAAAACAACCCTTAAATTTGTATAATAAGGGACTGCATACAAGCAGGATGTACTGTGCTGGAAATTAATAGAAAATGTCATGCAGTTCAGCATCTTATGCACTACAAGTTCTGACAAGCTGAAAATTCTTGCAGCCTGGCATACAAGGCAGGAAATAAGGAGAGATTTGAAGTCATAACACTGATTTGGTATCAAATATGACATCACATTGTGTTTCTAGTTTTACAGTTGAGGTTCTGAGCATCTGATTAAGGCCTCTGAAACAAGCCCAAGGAATGCATGCAGTTAGATCCCTGGAAAAGAGAATTCTAACTTTACATTACTATGTCAGCCAGGGTAGGGGTCTGTAATTCAGTTAGCATTAGCATTTCAAAACTGCAAGAGTTGTAGGCACCTAGGTTAATTTTATTTTTGATACATGTGGGGTTTTTTAATGAATAGAAGCACTAAACATTTAGGTGTTCCAGTTCTGCTGTTACCTTCAGAAAGAGCTTTGAGGAAATTTCAAAGTCCCAAGAGAGTTTTGATATGATCTGAACCTACCTAAAATATATTGAATTCAACAACAACAACAAAAGCACATTAGATATGGTTTCTTTTATTAACATTACAGGCTAGAGAACCACTACTGTTTATATGAACACAAAGCACTGCAAAAAGTTGGAGACTGGACTTCAGTCCCTTTCCTAAGGTGTCTCAAGCCCCTGGTTTTCACTTCTTATGTGAGTCTCCTAACCATACACTTATTCCTTCTCCTGGGCATGGAAAACCGAAGACTTGCTCTTTAACTCAATGACTATCGCTCAATTCCTTTTAGTGTGGATTAGTATCTAATTGGTTTTGGTTCTGACCTTTACTGACTCAAATGTATGCATAGTTCTGGGTTCAAGACCAGAATGTAACTAAACACTGCTAGAAAAGTGCCATAAATATTATTATATATCCGTGGGTTGCTACTTCTTTGCTACTCTATTAGGCTTATTGCCTCTGACTGTTACATCTTTAGGTATTAACTGTCCTAGGCAAACCCAACAGAGCTTTTTGTCCTTCTTATTCTTTCCATTGAGACAGCCTGATGGAAAAGGCATTTGTTTTGTCAAGAATTTCAGATAGAGTGGGAGATCAGACTCACAGCTAACATTTCTGATGAGTAACTGGTGCAAGCTCACTGATCAGACTGCTAGAACACTGAATCGTCTTTCCAAGGTACCTCTCTCCATGCTTCAGCTGCTTTTATAATCGTAACAGCTAACATAAACACTCTGAATCACTCAGTCATAGGTAAATATATGCCTTTTAGGAATGTCTGAATTGGTGTTCCTTATGTAACAATTACATCGACAGTAATTGATCCATTTCAGAAGCATAGTCACAACCAAATATATAAATAACATTGTATGGATATAGCTGAGCATAAAATTTCAAGAAAATCCAGAGAGTATGAAAGATCAAGAAAGTATCAAAATCAGAAATAGTATTTGAAGGCTAAGCAGAAACATGTCAGATAAAGCTATGACAGGCACCTTTAAAAGACCTGTGCGTAGGTATGGCATAGGTATGAATTCTGATTACTTAGCATTTGGAAGAAATTCCTAAACAGTTCCTGATAGAGTGAATAGAACAAAAAAAAACATATAGAGTGGGAGGAGATTACAAAGAAATACTAAATAGGGATGGTACTGTGAAGGAAATACACTAAGGAATAGGTGGATAAATGTATACACACACATACACATAAATCTACCATGTGTGTTGGTCATAAATTAGCATTGACTGGCTAAAATATGCCTTTGGATAGCTAAAAAAAGAGGTTGAAGGAATATTTGAAATTGAAGCATAGAGAACTACAGGCATTTTATTTCACATGCAATGTGGACCGAGTATGATCTGTATTTTGAGTAAATTTAGCTTAAAATAAAATACAGCTATTTGCAGCTTGCATTAGATGTCAGTAAAAGTATTGACTAAGAATATGTCACCCATCCTCATTCTTTCTAATTATCCTAAGCTCATTAAAAAAAGAAAATAAATAAAGAAAATGAACATGAACACTATAAATTGTAGACCTTAATAGCGTCTCTTATGCAACCAGTAATTATAAATAAGTATTATAAAGTTACAATGTCATCATTAAGGTTTATGAAAAAGAAACCCTAGGGTAAAACCAAGCATGACTGCAATGGCCCTATGCCTTTTGATGTTATCAAAATGTTGTTCTCTATTTGGTTTATTTTTATTTTATTCAAAGTCAAAGAAAACATATGAAACATCTGTATTGTCTCATCTGAATTACTGAGGAACTTCACTTGGCGGAGAAAATTGTTTTTCCAGTGCAAAGGTTTCATCTTTGCATCTCAGCAAAAGCTTTTGAATTTATCTAATGCATGATCAATAAGACAGGAAACAAAAGACACTACCATTTCTAGACTAAATCAATTGCATACTATTGCATTAAAAATTAGTCTAATTCTCATCTGAAAGTGGTACAAATGTATCCATTTACAGTATATTTAATGCTATAAATGTTACTCTAATTATATATGTTAATGCCAGTGAAGCAGAATTGTAAGCACCTAGAAAGCTGTGTCAGCAAGGGAATCATGCTCAATGTGTTTGAAAGAACAGTATATGACACATCCTGGCTAAGTTACAATACCAATATCACTTGAAAGATCTTGAAGTGGTGGAGAATTCATAACATCTTGTCACAGTCCTAAGGGCATTAACAGCCTCACCTGGGACCCTCACCCACCCCCGCACATAGACCTAGGACCTCATTTCATCTCAGCTCCAGGGCCATCAGTCCCTGCCCCAGTAACACTGTAGAAGTGCTGCTCTGCAACCCTGTTCCTGTCCCCTGGATGTACTCTCTCAGCCCTATGGTTTTGCTTGACCCATCTGCCCCTGATCCCTTCTCCTTATGTTCCCAGCTGAGGCCTTGGAAGGCCTCTCAGCTTGTCATGTTGATGGACCCTATCGCCTGTCCTCAGCCCTGCCCCTGTGTTCAGTCCTTGCAGGACTGTTCCCCAGTAGCAAGGGCTCAGCCTACACAGGGTCAGCCTTGGCTCCTGGATTTCCATCCCTTTGGGAGCAGCTGGCCCTCACTGCTCCCTGATATTCCACTGCTAAAAATGTTTACCTTATATGTAGTCTGAATTCCTCTAGCTTCAGATGTTTGATAACAGCTTTTGCTGTGTTGTAGTGAGCTAAGCTATCTTCTTTTCTGTTATAAGCAACTACAGATCATAATCAAGTTACTGCTTAAACTTCTTTCAGATAAAATATTAGCAGGGTTCCTGGAACTTGAATTAGTTTTCTAGCAGTTTCCTGAAGCCCATTTATCACCACAACATAATTTTATACAAACATACTGTAAAGTAATATAATTTTTATATTTGTACTTCTCCACTTATAAATTTACCCCTTTTATATTTTTGGTGTTTAGAATTCCAGACTATTTAGAGGCTGAGCGAGCCCTAAATGTAGTTTAAATAGGCATAAGCATCTTTCAGAAACATAGGTTATGGCCACTGGACTCCTGACGGACAGCATCCCTAAGCACCATGAGCAGTACATACAGTGTGGTTCTTCCCTTTGCTTTCCATATGGCTTCTTCACCCAGCAAATTTCCCAAACACGACATTGCCCTCATAGGTGAGGCCTCCTCTGGTCAGGACCTTGTGTCCTTTACCTGGTGTTAATAGTCTGAACCAAAGAGAGAAATTAATTCTGACTCTTCTCTCCACCTGTAAAATATAGCACATATTTAAGTGGTATGATGCTTGCAAAAATTATAGACACAGTCTTAAAGGTTAGTAACCTAAAACAGAAAAAGAAGTAAAGGAATACAAAGGTGATCAAGGAAAATGTTGTAGGATGAAAACATATGGCTTTTATTTCTTATAGAAATACCAACAGAAGACAAGAAGTGAGGGGAAGAGTACACAAAGGTCATATTATCTGAAACGCTGCATTGATGATCTGGCAAAAAATATGTATCATACCATTTCACTGGCCTACTTAACAAATGAATTACCAATTATACACTCTTAACAAAACTGTCAAGGTGGGAAAACAGCTCTGGAAATTGTCTAGCCCATTCCCATGCTCAGAACAGGCAGGATCAGCTAAGGTGGGCTGCTCAGGGCTGTGTTGTCAGGTTTTGAGTATTTCCAAAGACGGAGACTCCACAACCACTCTGTGCAAGCTGCTCCAGTGTTTGTTTTTACTGCTTCCTTTAAGCAATAAAGCAGAGGTAGATAAAGGAAAACAGATTTATTTTTGTTTCTTTTATGACTTATTTGCATTGAAAAAGCATTCCACGCTACAGTTTTTGTGATACAACCTGATACAAAATGTTAAGGATGTTACTAAGGTTTGAATTTTGCTTACGGCTATAGACGTTCCAGTACCTAAAGTGGGGCATACAGGAGAGCTGGGGAAGGACTTTTTACAAGGGCATGTAGTGATAGGATGAGGCAGAATGGCTTCAAACTTGAAGAGGGTAGATTTAGATTAAATATTAGGAAGAAATTTTTCACTTTAAGGGTGGTAAGTCACTGGGACAGGTTGCCTAGAGAAGTTGTTGAATTCCTATCCTTGGAGGCTGGATGGGGCCTTGGGCCTTGAGCCTTGAGCAACCCGGTCTAGTGGGAGGTGTCCCTGCCCATGGCAGGGAGGTTGGAACTCAGTGATCTTCAAGGTCCCTTCCAACCTAAACCATTCTATGATTCTATGATTATATGTGTGAGCAGAATTGTTGGAGGACTTTGTTACAAAAACACTCTGAAAACAATGATTTTCTGATGACATTGTAAGGATGAAAAGTACTGTTTTATTTTACTACTACAGACACAAGGAGTTGGTGGTGTATTAACCTGTTCCTAATATTTTGAATCTGTATTAAGCCAGCAACCAAAGTATGATGCTAGAGGGCACAGAGTTGTTAAAAACATCATATTTTGCATGAGGCATAAAACATTAAACCTGTGATTGTAAAAGTCTCAGATTTGTGCTGACAGGACAACAATTAAAAAAAAAAACAAAACCTTTGTAAAATATTTTAACTTCTTATAATGGAAATATCTGTTTCCATTACTAGGTTTCTGGAATCCTGGAGTGTTTAGATGACATCTTTATTAACTGAAATTCTAATCTTATTTAAGATCATTAATTAAGATTGCCTTACCATTCTCTCTCTGCTATTGAGCCCTTTGTTATAACCCAGAATAAAGCATATATACTCAGTTCGGAGATAAGGAATCTCTTATACTTGACCAACTCAGGTGAAAACATTGTGCTGTGCATTCATACCAAATGTTTTCTCTGCAGTGCACCAGCACAAGCATGTATTGATACAAATTGTACATCAAATGATGTACATTACAAATATTTTCTGTAGAAAATATTCTGTCCCACTGAACACATAAGGAACTGTGGGGAGTCACAACAGACCAAGGCACTGCAGTGCCTAGCAGGCATGATACTATGTCTGGCAGAAGTAGCACTTGAGTTTTTGCAGCAGGGGGTAGAGAGTGAGATGGACCAATTTGTCGAACTGTAAATCATCAGCTTAGGTGATAAATTTAAGAGGGGAGGAAGGGCACCTTAGGAACAACTATGCTGGACTCTTGTCTGAAGCTCAGACAGCACAGAAGTGGTGACAGGATAAAGAAAAAAGCTGATGAGAAATAATAGTTTCACATGAAAATAAAAAATGGAAAAGAAAAAACATCAGTGGGCTTCACTGTCAATATCTGTAACTAAGACTTCTGTTATGTATAATTGTCACCATCATGATCATCATTACTGAAAAAAGGCAAGACAAAAGGAACAGTGAACTGATAGCAACAAGATGTTGTAACCACATGCTAATAAATCTCATGTTCAACTCTGTGTGGTTTTGGGTGTCTTCATGGGCCCTGATCTTTCCGATAATTTACATTGCATTATCACTTTGAGCTAAAAGAATGTGTGAAAATCATTTTATGATTTTTTTTTTATTTGTTTAAATATGTTTCGAGGAGCAAGTTAGAGATCAGTTAGACAAACTAGATATCCACAAATCCATGGGGCCTGATGGGATGCACCCTCGAGTGCTGAGGGAGCTGGGAGAAGTCATTGCTGGGCCGCTCTCCATCATCTTTGAAAGGTCCTGGAGGACAGGTGAGGTGCCTGAGGACTGGAGGATAGCCAATGTCACTCCAGTCTTCAAAAAGGGTAAGAAGGATGACCCGGGAAACTACAGGCCGGTCAGCCTCACCTCCATCCCTGGAAAGATGATGGAGCAGCTTGTGCTGGGTATCATCTCAAAGCACCTGGATGAAAAGAAGGTTATCAGAAGTAGTCAACATGGATTCACTAAGGGGAAGTCGTGTCTGACTAATCTGATAGCATTCTATGATGAGGTCACTAGATGGGTGGATGAGGGGAGGGCAGTGGATGTTGTCTACCTTGACTTTGGCAAGGCTTTCGACACTGTCTCCCACATCATCCTCACTGGCAAGCTTAGGAAGTGTGGGATAGATGGATGGACAGTGGGGTGGATTGAGAACTGGCTAGCAGATAGAGCTCAGAGGGTTGTGGTTAGTGGTGCAGAGTCTAGTTGGAGGTCAGTAACAAGTGGTGTCCCTCAAGGGTCAGTACTGGGTCCAGTCCTGTTCAATATATTCATCGATGATCTGGACGAAGGGATAGAGTGTACCATCAGCAAGTTTGCTGATGACACTAAACTGGGAGGAGTGGCTGATACGCCAGAAGGCTGTGCTGCCTTACAGCGTGACCTGGATAGGCTGGAGAGTTGGGCAGAGAGGAACTTAATGAAATTCAACAAGGGTAAATGTAGGGTACTGCATCTGGGGAGGAATAACCCCATGCATCAGTACAGGTTGGGGGCCGACCTCCTGGAGAGCAGCTCTGTGGAAAGGGACCTGGGAGTCCTGGTGGACAACAGGATGACCATGAGCCAGCAATGTGCCCTGGCGGCCAAGAGGGCCAATGGCATCCTGGGGTGCATCAAAAGGAGTGTGGCCAGCAGGTCGAGGGAGGTCATCCTCCCCCTCTACTCTGCCCTGGTGAGGCCGCATCTGGAATACTGCGTCCAGTTCTGGGCTCCCCAGTTCAAGAAGGACAGGGATCTGCTGGAGAGGGTCCAGCAAAGGGCTACAAAGATGATTAGGGGATTGGAACATCTTTCATATGAGAAAAGGCTGAGGGATTTGGGTCTCTTTAGTCTGGAGAAAAGAAGATTGAGGGGGGATCTTGTTAATGCTTTCAAATACTTGAAGGGAGGATGCCAGGGGGATGGGAGCAGTCTTTTTTCAGTGGTGCCCATTGGTAGGACGAGGGGTAATGGGCACAAACTTGAACATAGGAAGTTCCATCTTAACATGAGGAGGAACTTCTTTACTTTGAGGGTGGTGGAGCACTGGAACAGGCTGCCCAGAGAGGTGGAGTCTCCCACTCTGGAGACATTCAAAACCCGCCTGGACGCTGTCCTGTGCAACCTGTTGTAGGTGACCCTGCTCTGGCGGGGGAGTTGGACTACATGATCTCCAGAGGTCCCTTCCAACCCTGACCATTCTGTGATTCTGTGATTCTGTGATTCTATGTCCAGTAAGAAGAGAGCACTTCTTTATTTGTAACTACTAATAGCAGAAATAAAAATTACTCTGTTCGTCTTAACCAGAGATATTGGTCAGATCCACAACTCTGTAAAGTCAACAGAAAGAGTTTCATTAATTTTAATAAGAATTGGATGAAAACTGTGAACTGTCAGCATCTGTTAGTTAAGAGACAAAGACTAATGTCTCATGTTATTTGGCATACTTCCCCTGAAATCATTTGGCTTAGTTGCTTAGAAGTTGTCAGACATGTCCTCCTTGGTATATTTTTCCAAAATGTAAGTCATACTTCGGCTGAAAGTTGGTGTTAGTTGACACAAAGCTATTATTTGTTGCTCTGAAAAATTTTCCATAACCTGATAAACATACAGAAAATTTATCCTTTTCTTCTAACATCCCCATTTACATTGTAAGTGCCAGTCACCTTTTTCTCCCCATTATCTAATTCATTAACATAATTAAGTTAAACTTACAAGGATTTTTGGCATGCAGTTTCTTCTTCTGGTCTTCAGAGAATAGGAAGGATTTGTTTGCTCAACCTTTTTTGTACCTCCTTCCCCCCAGTCTATATTATTCATATAAGAGCTATTCTCTCCCACCAACTCTGTCCCACTTTTATCCATAGACCTTCACGGTTTTTACAAAAGCAGTATCTAAAATTAGAACATTGGTTACATGACTGCCTTTTGCAGATCAGGTGAAAAAACACGGAGTATATTTGTCAGTGACCATTAGTACCACCCTGCTGATCAAATTGTTACACATTTTTGCCTGCATTTTTGCTCCCCATGCATCTACAGTGTACATCTTTAAAATAATAACTACAGAAATAAACTTTTAAAAATTTTGGACTTCCAATATGATTTCACTGTCTTAACTATTTCCATGGAGAAAGAAAATATTTAAAGTGGAGAAAAGCTAATCACCAAACTGTATTAGAAATATATGTCACAAATCCATTCTCCACTGTATTCCTTATATTATTTCTGGACAAATAACACAACAATCATTGATCTACTGCTGATGTGGATGTTATACATTTCCTGTAAACAGTGTAATGACAAGTTGATCTCGATCCTCATGTTGTCATTCTACTCTCATTTACAGTTTTTACTGTGGAATTTCCTTTCCCTGCCTCCTTAAATAAACACTACCTACTTCAATGAAAACTAGAGCCAAGATTTGTGTTCCAGAAGATCAAACAGACCGCTCACAGGCAATACTACAAACCTTGACATCACATTTTACATCTTGGGTTTTGGTTTTAAGGGTCTTGAAATTTCTGACATCCAGTGACATTCAGCATATCTGCACTGAATAATGACAGAAACTGATCCATAACCAAAACTAAGAGCACACAACAGCCATTTATTGCCTTTATACCAGTTCGTCTTTACATTTTGATAATAAAAGCAGCAGCATTGGTTGAATATGACCACTGATACATGTACCATGTATAAAAAAAAAGATTATTTGTGAGCAGTAAAACATGGCAGTGACATTTGAACACCCTCAGTAAAGGAAATTTTGTTTATGTCATATTTATACATAATACAGAATCATTTAGGTTGGAAAAGACCTTTAAGATCACAGAGTCCAACTGTCCACCTAACACTGCCAAAACCACTATCAAATGTTACCTAACATGCAAACAAAGCCTTGAGGTAAAAGATCAAAGTAAGACAAAGTTACCATAATCATAGAATCATAAAATCTTCCAGGTTGGAAGGAACCTTTAAGATCATTGATTCCAACCATTAACCTAACACTGTTAAAACCACCACTAAACCATGTCCTTAATTGCCACATAGAATCATAGAATTGTTGAGGTTGGAAGGGACCTTTAAGATCATTGAGTCCAACCATTATCCTAACCTGACAAAACCCTTTCTAAACCATATCCCCAAGTACCTCATCTACCCTTTTTTTAAACACCTCCAGGGATGGCGAATCCACCACCTCCCTGGGCAGCTTATTCCAATGCTGGATAACCCTTTCAGTGAAGAAATTTTTCCTAATATCCAACCTAAACCTTGCCTGGATTAACTTGAACCCATTTCCTCTCATCCTATGTGTCTTTTAAATACCTCCAGGGATGGTGACTCAACCACTTCCCTGGGCAGCCTGTTCCAATGCTTAACAACCATTTCAATGAAGTAATTTTTCCTAATATCCGATCTAACCTTCCCTGGCACAACTTGAGGCCATTTCCTCTTGTCCCATTGCTTGTTACTTGGGAGAAAAGACCAACCCCCACCCTTCTACAACCTCCATTCAGGTAGTTGTAGACACCAATAAGCCTCCTTTTCTCCAGACTAAACAACCCCAGTTCCCTCAGTCACTCCTCATAAGACTTGTTCCCTAGGCCTTTCACCAGCTTTGTTGCCCTTCTCTGGACATGCTCCAGCACCTCTATGTCTTTCTTGTAGTGGGGGGCCCAGAACCGAACACAGTAGTCAAGGTACGGCCTTACCAGTGCTGAGTACAAGGGCACAATCACTTCCCTAGTCCTTCTGGCCACACTATTCTTGATGTAGGCCAAGATGCTGTTGGTCTTCTTGGCCACCTGGGCACACTCCTGGCAAATACTCAGCCAGCTGTTGACCAACACCTCCAAGTTTTTTCTTCCAGGCATCTTTCCAGCCACTCTTCCCCAGGTCTGTAGCGCTACATGGGGTTGTTGTGACCCAAGTGCAGGACCTGGCACTTGTCCTTGTTGAACCTCATACCATTGTCCTTGGTCCATTGACCCAGCCCGTCTAGATCCCTCTCTAGACCCTTCCTACCATCAAGCAGATCAACACTCCCGCCCAATTTAGTGTCATCTGAAAATTTACTGAGGGTGGACTCAATTCCCTCATCCAGGTCATTGATAAAGATATTAAAGAGAACAGACCCCAATACTGAGCCCTGGGGAGACTCAATTCCCTCGTCCAGGTCATTGATAAAGATATTAAAGAGAACAGACCCCAATACTGAGCCCTGGGGAGACTCAATTCCCTCGTCCAGGTCATTGATAAAGATATTAAAGAGAACAGACCCCAGTACTGAGCCCTGGGGAACACCATCTGTGACCAGCTGCCAACTGGACTTAATTCCATTTACCACAGCTCTGTGGGCCCAGCCATCCAGCCAGTGTTCTACCCAGCAAAGAGTATGCCTGTCCAAGCAGTTTCTCCAAGAAACTGCTGTGGGAAACAGTGTCAAAGGCTTTAGTAAATTCCATTTAAACAATATCCACAGTTTTTCCCTCATTCACCAAGCAGGTCACCTTGTCATAGAAGGAGATCAGGTTTGTCAAGCAGGACCTGCCCTTCATGAACCCATGCTGACTGGGCCTGATCACCTGGTTGTCCTGCATGTGTCACATAATGACACTCAGGATGATCTTTTCCATAACCTTCCCAGGCACTGAGGTCCAGCTGACAGGTCTGTAGTTCCTCAGATCCTTCTTCTGGCCCTTCTTGTAGATGGGTGTCACATTCGCTGACCTCCAGTCAGCTGGAACCTTCCCAGTTAGCCAGCACTGCTGATAAATGATGGACAGTGGCTTGATAAGCACATCTGCCAGCTCCTTCAGTACCCTTGGGTGGATCCCATCCAGCCCCATAGGCCTGTGTGTACCTGAGTGGTGTAGCAGCTTGCTAACCATTTTCCCTTGGATTATGGGAGCTTCATTCTGCTCCCCATCCCTGTCTTCCAGTTCAGGGGGCTGGGTACCCCGAGAACAACTTGTCTTTCTATTAAAGACCAAGGCAAAGAAGGCATTAAGTACCTCAGCCTTTTCGCTATCCTTAGTCACCATGTTTCCCCCTGCATCCAGTAATGGATGGCGAATGTTTTTAGCCCTCCTTTTGTTGTGAATGTATTTTTTATTGTCTTTGACAGCAGTAGCCAGATTAAGTTTTGGTTGAGCTTTGGCCCTTCTAATTTTCTCCCTACATAACCTCATGACAACCTTGTAGTCTTCGTGAGTTGCCTGACCCTTATTCCAAAGGTCATAAAGTCTCCTTTTTTTCCATGAGTTCCAGCCAAAGCTCTCTGTTCAGCCAGACCGGACCTTCCCCACTGGCTCATCTTTCAGCACATGCGGATAGCCTCCTCCTGTGCCTTTAAGACTTCCTTCTTGAATAATGTCCAGCCTTCCTGGACTCCTTTGCCCTTCAGGACTGCCTCCCAAGGGACTCTGTCAACCAAGCAACTAAACAGGCCAAAGTCTGCCCTCTGGAAGTCCAAGGTAGCAGTTCTGTTGACCCCCCTCCTTACTTCTCTAAGAATTGGAAACTCTAACCATCACATCACCTGCAAGTCCTTCTCTGCTGATGAACAACAGGTCCACTGGGACGCCTTCCCTAGTTGGCTCCCTCACCAGCTGTGTCAGGAATTTATCTTCCACACACTCCAAGAACCTCCTAGACTGTTTTGTCTCCATTGCATTGTATTTCCTGGAGACATCTGGTGAGTTGAAGTCCCCCAAGAGGGCAAGAGCTAGTCGTGAGACTTCTCCCAGTTGCTTATAGAATATTTCCTCTGACTTTTCATCCTGATTGGGTGGTCTATAACAGACTGTCACCATGATATCTGCCTTATTGGCCTTCCCCCTGAATTTTACCCTGTAGCCTTTGATTATGCTTTGATTAACATGAAATAAACACCCTTTATCTTCATAGCTTTTGATTGATTTTAGCATTACTATAGAGATAAAAAAATAATTCTTTTGTGTAAGGAAAACTTGAGTTTATATGAGTGTTATGCAATGGAGTGCCTTATGAATTCACTCTGTTGTAGATTTTGTTTTCTATGGTGGCAGATTTTCCCAATATTTTATACATTCAATGAGAAAGACATCTTATTTAGGGAAGTCTCATATTTTTTCAAAGTGGTGTTGACAAAGCTGAAAAAAATGAGCTGGATGTCATATTATAGGCACGAACAATGCCACTGTAACAGAATGAAATAAACAGTGACTAGTAGGTTTGCTGAAGAGGTTGCGATAACATCTCATTATTTCAAACCTGTTCCTGAATTTCAGTTGTATTTACCCAGTAATGTCAATTAGAAAGATTTTTGTCAGAACCTGCCTCATACAGCTGGTAGTAATACTGCATTCTTACACAGAAACTCAACATAAGCAGTACAGGTTTGGCATCAGTAGCTTTGAAAGTCTTAATTCCTCCCAGAGAATTACTCCATGAAGCTGGAGGGATTTTGGTATGGGGGAAAGAGCCTCTTCTTTCCTATTGAACGCTCCATTTGAGAAAAATATGTAAATATCTTCTGGAATGGAAATGGAGCCCAGATCCCTAATTTCCCAGGTTTGTCCCCTATTCTCACCTTGCCTGAGATTGGAGAGTCATTCTCTCTTAGTCTGTGCCAAGGACTGTATGATTTTTTTACATGGTGACTTTGTACAAGGAAGAAGATGGATGAAGATGCCATTTGCATAAAGGTAGCCATAAAGAACAGTAGTAAATATAACGGTGGTAAAACATGCCTGTAATTTGCATTTCTTAATAGAATCATAGAATGGTTTGGGTTGGAAGGGACCTTTAAAGATCAACCCTCCCACAATGAGCAGGGACATCTTTCACTAGATTGGGTTGCTCAAAGCCCCGTCTAACCTGACTTTGAACACTCCCAATGATGGGACATCCACAACTTCTCCGGGCAATCTGGTCCAGTGCCTCACCACCCTCACCATGAAAAATGTCTTCCTTACATCCATTTTAAATCTACGCTCCTTCGGTTTAAACCCATTGTCCCTTACCCTGACACTAAAGGCCTTGGCAAAAAGTCTCTCTCTTTCTTATACTCCTCCTTTATATATTGAGGTCCACTTTATTTAGAGAGCTGCAACATAAATAATAAACAGGTTTTGCTGATTAGTCTAACAACTAGTCCAGTTCACAGTCGATAATAATTCCACATCATAGTTTTGCAGACATCTGGTTCCAGGCTTATGTTTTTGCTTTTTACTAACCTCCATTCTCCTCTGCTTCCTTACAAAGTACAAAGGTTTACACATCAGAAATTAATATGGAAATCATTTCTAGGAAAGCGAAAATGTGAGTCAGGTAAACATAAGAGAGTCGGTCTTTAATTTTTATATCAAGAATGCTTGGTTCAACGTCCTTCACAATGGACAGAATATGGGTAACTGAAACATTCAATTAAAAAATGATAAAATTGAAATTTATTTATTTTATTTGGGTTTTTTTTTTTTTTCCCCAGGAGAAAAGATGAGGAAAAAAAAACACAAAACGAACCAGAAGATAACAGAAAAATATCCTCAGGCTGCAACGCATCAACTACCTGTGTTACACACAGAGCACAGAATGTCTTCATACTCACTCTTTTTTAAGCTGATAGAATTTATGGCTGATTAACTGGATTCCCAAGGGAAATATTTATAGAAGTACTCTACAAGGAGATTCTCAAGAAGACCGTTGGCCTTATTTGTTCTACTCTAATAGGGCAATCTTAATCATAATATCCAAGAATCTGTCAATTTAGAATCTAATTTTTTTGCCTAATTTTTTTTGGAAAGACTAAGATACACAAACTTTGTGTATTATTAGAAAAGTAATACTAAATGATATAGAACAGTAGTTACTAGAAGACTAAGAGAAGAGAACTTATTAATAAACATCCGAAGCTGGACACATTAACAAAAGAACTCCATATATTTATTTATTTAGGTAGTTATTTACATACTAATATTAAATTATATATATATAAGATATCTTAATATCAGATTTTGTAATTTAGAATGGTTTCTTGGAAACCCTCTTCTAATTTACACTTTACTAAAATTGAAATAATCTAAAAAATTCTGATGAAGTCCAGCAAATCAGAAAAATAAAGTTGCATTCCTTGTAAAGTCTCTGAATTGCAGGTAGTCGGTTTAGGATTTCTAAGTTGCTGACCTTCAAAAGAAATGTTTCGTATGTATCACATAAAACTATAGTATTTCAAAGACAGCATACATATAAATGTTAATTATTTAATATAAAATGCTTAACAATGGAAACAGAAGAGATTAACATCTAATGCAGCTTTCTTTAATCCAGGTAGGTACCTAATCAGTAAACCTAGCATCATTGTTTAGTAATCCTGAACGTATTGAAGATTACTTGCCAGAATAAGTAAAAAAAATATAAAAGCACAAACAATTCAAATCTGTTAAAAGATTTTCTCTGGTATTACACCAGTTGGCCCAAAGATAAATTAGGTCATTTGTCTGTTCTCTCCCTAAATCATACAGATTTTTCTCTCTCAGTCTTCTGGATATTTTATTAACTCTAAGTCATTTGCACCAGAATTTGGCATTTACTGTTGTCCTCGTTTGAGGTAAAACAGGACCAATTTTCTGTTCAGTAACTTTGCTTTTTAGCTAAGCCTCTTCTAACTACTGAAATTAACAGCATATGGTGCAGAAACTCTTTGCTCACAGAGTGGTACCACCTTTGTTTATAGCTGATGCCCAGGCATGGTATGAAGAGAGGCTCCTGCTTATACTTATTGCTATAACACCCAAGGGCAGCTAACTTGGTTATTTTTGGGGGACTGACCTCTTCTCTCTTCTCCCTAGTGACAAGTGATAAGACGAGAGGAAATGTGTTCAAGTTAAGCCAGGCGAGGTTTAGGTTGGATATTAGGAAAAAAAATTTCACTGAAAGGGTTATCCAACATTGGAATAGGCTGCCCAGGGAGGTGCTGGATTTGCCATCGCTGGAGGTGTTTAAAAAAAGGGTAGACGTGGTACTTGGGGATATGGTTTAGAAGGGGTTTTGTCAGGTTAGGTTAATGGTTGGACTTGATGATCTTAAAGGTCCCTTCCAATCTCAATAACTTTATGATTTTATGATTCTATGATTTGCCCCGTTGGAGGGTCAGAAGCGGAAAAGTGTGGTGATGTCACACCTGCAGAGGGGAGCAGATAGGACAGGTGACCCAAAACTGACCAACAGGGTATCCTATCCCATCTGCCTCATGCTCAGTATAAAAGCTGAGGTTCCAAAGGGTCAGCCCTCTTTCTTCAGTGGCTGGTGTCTGAGGATGACTCTGTCTGTTCATCTGCCTTTGATCCCGATCCACGCATTCCTTTATCTAGATCTGGAATTCAGTTCCCGTCCGTCACTGAGTCCAGTCTGGGATTTTCCCTGTGCCAGCCAGTGTCATGATCGTTATCCTGGGAGCTTGATACAGTTTCATATGTATTTCATTATTTTCATTTTATTGTATTATTAATATTTCATTAAAGTAGTTTAGTTCTTTCTAAACTCATAAGTCTCTCTCCCTCCTGTTCTTGGAGAGAGAGGTGGGGGAAAGCATCTGTCATTTCACCTCAGTGGATAGTCTGGCCCAAACCACAACTATATATACTTTGCGTACTATGTATAGTTTGAGAGCTGTGATCCTGAAGGTACCCAGGCAAATAGGTGTCATGTCACTGAGGGCACGAGTAACACCAGGGGCACAAGCAGCACAGTGATGAGTAGGTCTCCAATCTACAAGGGGCAGCCCATGTCTCAGGCCGCGTCTCAGTCACACCACAATCTGCTGTATTAGGGGCAACCTGCAGCCCATGGTAGTTGTTACTACATATAGCACAGATGAAATGTGGACCCTCATTGTAGCTTTGCTGGTGGCAGCTGCAACACAAGTTCAGGATGGACTCCCTGTACAGTATTTTTGGGACCCCTTCTTACAGGCACTAACTCTTTACTGACCCAATGCAGCAAAAATAACCTTGTGCCTGTTTTGACTGTTTAACTGAACAACCCAAGTAGTGGTAGTGCTCTTCTTCAAGTGTTATGAATATGGTTGAATAATCTTCATGCTGTGTCAGACAATTACAAAAAAGTCAAGCTGTACATTGCTTCTGATAGACTTGGAATTCTTTAAAAAATTTTATGGAGTTGGAATAAGCAGTGTTACATACAGTAGAACTAAGGACAAGGTTCTTGAAAGTGGCTCTATTTGGGACTTGAAATGTTAAGTAATATTTTAGTGTTTTTTTTTTCTGTCTGCACTTAATTGTTCTCACTTTAGTAGTTTTATCTGGTTTTGTTCATGCTGAATCATATTTATGTGCATAAATTTGGAAGAAAATAGCCTTAGAATAACCTTTCTCACTGAATGATTAGATTTAAAATACATAATAAAAAATCCAGACTGTTTCATTTATCCAAGACAGCATTTTTTCTTTAAAATGTACTAACAATTTTCACCCTGTTTTGGAAGGTACAAAAGAAATCAATTTGTAGGTGCTAACTACTGAAAAATATTGAACATCAGAGGAAACAATCAAAAAAAGGACCTCAATATTTCTAATTTTAAGCATTATAAGAGTTATTATTTTGAACACTGCTGATATAACATTCTCTCTGTTTTACAAATTTGTGGACTTTATTAGTGCAACATTGAAACTAGATAATTCATATTCTTCGACATGTAGCTACTGGTCTTTATTTGACTTAATGATCAAACATTTTTAATGTTATCTGTACCTCAAAATACTTGAATAGCATTTTTGTCTTCTATGTCATCTTTGTGATATTAGTTTCTCATAAGAAGTTTAAAAATCTACTGAGTTTAATTAACTCCTAATGATGAGCCTCTTTGAGAAGCAGATTCCCACAGTTTTTTCCAATATTTAAGAGAACAGGCTACGAACACAAGTCAGCTATAAAATATACCAGTTGTGCTTATTCTTGCAGAAGAACTTGAAAGGGACTTTGCATATGTCAAAAATTGTCAGAAAATAACTAAAGATCCTGTAGAACAATGATGCCCTAGAGTTGCTAGTCTTCACTATATTTATACCATATTTTTCAACTGCTTCATTTATTTATTTTTAATACAAGAAGAAATAAAACAATTTCTTGCATTTTTTTGAATGCATGCCCCCCCTACTGACTTTTTCTTAATAAAGAAATGACAGAAGACCATTGGAAACCATACGAAAGGTATTAAAAATTAACTGCCAAGACATAATAAACAGGAATTATAAATAAAGCTTTAAAATAAGCTCTGCAAAGTTACATCTGCATAGACATCTTGTACATAAATTACTTGCATATTAAATTTTAGCCAGAAGAAATTATGAATAGCCAAGATATCAAAACCCAAAGAAATTTTTCTTAAAGGAAGTTTAGGAAAAATTGCAACTATAAAAGCACCAATGATATGACTGGAATGAATAAATTGATTAGAAATAATATCTCAGTTATTTCTTAAGATATGTTATAAAGTTATTAATATCTTCATTGTCTACATCTCTCAATTTTTAGACTCATTACAATTCAAATGTCTGAGCTAAATATTGTACTTAATTTTTTTTTTAAAGATTCAGTAGACTGACAAGTGTTAAGTAGTAGTGATAAGCATTTCAGAGATGCAGGGTAAACTGTTCAATAGCCAGATATCAAAACTACAGTCTACAGAATAGTGTATCTTTTTACACTAGCTAAACACTGTTACTTAATTCCTTTCAGTGTAATGATTAATGCATCTCCTTTTTAACACAAGCGTCTAAATAATGATACAGACTTATAGACAAAATACTATGAGGAAAGCTAAACATTAAAGGTGTCCTCTACTTCATATTGTTGTCTGTCTGTTAGTTAATACATAACTACTCCAAAATAGAAGTTTCTAGTGTGAGCTTACAAATAATAATGCACATATCTGATGTGTATATATATATTATACATGTGTGTCTAAGTATGTGTGCCCATATCACCGTATTCTTCTAATTTAACATACATTTTCTATCAAGTGTTCTATGCTACTGTGTGATACAAGCATGACTGTACAGAAATAAGAACAAAGTAATCTCCATCTAGAAGGACACTGAATTGATATTTGGTAATAAAGACTCAATTTAATCTGACATGCTCAAGTCACGCAACAAGGTAGCTGGTACTTTTCTTTCTTTTGTTTACCCATAAAATGTTTTCATCTATGGTTCATTACTTTTATACTCACAAGCTAGGTTAAATTAATTAATTTAAATGCCATTTTTACAGGCTTTGTACTCATTGTCGTGGGCTTTTTTTGTTTATGGTGATTCTCATTTTGGTTTTGTAAAAAAAGTTGTGCTATCTCTTTCATCTTTCAAAAATCCCTTTGATTAATATCAAATTCATCATCTAGGGTGATAAATTTAAATAACAGATAGATAGATTGATTGATTGATTGTTTTAAATGATAAATAATAGTCAATATATTAGAACTTATCTCAGTGACCATGCAAATATATGACATTAATTTGTAAAATATATACATATTCTCATACAGTCTGTAAATGTTATTTGCATTTATTCTGACTAGTAAATGGAGCACTGTACTATGTATATATTTTTATATATATATATTTTGCATTTGTTAACAGTCCAGTAAAGGAGTAGTAATTTGTAGGAAGAAAACCCACCCAAAACAAACAAAAAAGTGTCAGTAATGCTTTCTACATTCTGGGTACCTTAAATGCTTAGCTTCTGAAATCAGGGTTTCTTCTAAAATGCTTGAAAATATGAAATGAAAAACAGGCACATCTGCAACTAATGAGCATAGAATCAAATAATGGTTTGGGTTGGAAGGGACCTTTAAAGGTCATCTAGTCCAACCCCCCTGCAATGAACAGGGACATCTTCAACTAGATCAGGTTGCTCAAAGCCCCATCCAACATGACCTGGAGTGTTTCCAGGGATGGAGCATCTACCACCTCTCTGGGCAACGTGTTCCGCCCTCATTGAAAAAAATTTCTTCCTTATATCTAGTCTAAACCTTCCCCTTTTAGTTTAAAACCATTGCCCCTTGTCCTCTCGCAACAGGCCCTACTAAAAAGTTTGTCTCCATCTTTCCTATAAACCCCTTTTAGGAACCGGAAGCCTGCAATATATTTTCCCCAGAGCATTCTCTTCTCCAGGCTGAACAACCTCAGCTCTCTCAGCCTGTCCTTATAGGATAGGTGTTCCATCCCTCTGATCATTTCTGTGGCCCTCCTCTGGACCCACTCTGAAAAGTCCATGTTGTTCTTGTGCCGAGGACCCCAGAGCTGGACACAGTACTTCAGGTGGGGTCTCACAAGAGAAGAGTAGAGGGGCAGAATCAATTCATTTGACTTGCTGTCCAAGCTTCTTTTGATGCAGCCCAGGATAGAATTGGCTTTCTGGGTTGTGAGAGCTCATTTCTGGCCCCTGTCCATCTTTTTATCCACCAGTACACCCAAGTCCTTCTCCACAGGGCTGTTTCCAATCCATTCATCCCCCAGTCTATACTGATAATGGGGATTGCCCTGACCTAGGTGTAAGACCTTGCACTTGACCTCGTTAAGCTTCATGAGATTCACATGAGCCCAGTTCTCCAGCCTTTCAATGTCTCCCTGGATGGCAACCCTTCCCTCAAGCAAATCAACCACACCACTCAATTTGGTGTCATCTGCAAACTCGCTGAAGGTGCTTTCAGTCCCACTATGCCATTAATATAGATATTGAACTGTATTGGTCCCAATATGGACCCCTGTGAGACACCACTTGTTACTGATCTCTATTTGGATATTGAGCCATTGACTGGAACTCTTCAAATGTGGCCATCCAGCCAATTCCTTATCCATCAAATAGTACACCCATCAAATCCTTATTTTTCCAATTTAGCAACAAGGATGTTATATGGGACTGTGTCAAAGGCCCTACAGAAGTCAAGGTAGATGACATCAGTTGTTCTTCCCTTATGCACCAGTGCAGTCACTCCATGGTAGAAGGCCACCAGATTAGTCAGGCCTATCATTTTATGATAACAAACGAGTCCTTTTGTAGTTATTGGTCATTTGGCTAGAAGACAGTCATGTAAACATCCTTCATCTACTTTTTTCTACCCAGTGGAGTAAAAGTCCACTTCATATGTCCTCAGGATCAATCACCAACGTGAGCCTGCAAAGTATGTGATTGAAGACACAATTTGGGTGGAAAGAGTGCTGTTCAGTTGGATAATTAGATAACATGTAGAGATTTCTTTTTTTGTGGCAGGTGCTACTGCCATTGCTTGCCTTTTTTCCTGTGTATTGTGCAAGAGAGCTATATGCCTTATTTCCAGTGTCTTCACTGAGAAACAGTGGTTTGCTACATAGCTTACCCACAGTTCTGCTACAGTAGTCCTGTATCTGCTGTTGCAAACTGCGTCATGTAATCATATAGATCTTTGTAGTGCATCCATTCCCTGATATATTTTGTTGTGCACTCTATCATATTGTATCCAGCTGATGCAATACATTTACAGCATGGAAGTGTGTACAAGGATTCAATATCCATGAGTTAGATGCAACTAGATGGTATTTATTCAATTCCATCATATTGCATTGATGATGTTTCAGGCAAACTCATCTTTGTATTTCCAAAGCTACTTGAAAACTGACTCAATTTCAATTATTTACTTAGATATTAATAAGGTAAAGAGATAGACAAAAGGAACAGAGAAGAAAAAAAGCAATGAAATGCATCCTGAAAATTAGAGAAAGACTTTAGTATTATTTCTATCATTTTAAATCTAACTGAATCCTGTGTGGTTCCAATGCCTTCCATTATTATTATTATTATTATTATTATTATTATTATTATTATTATTATTATTATTAAAAATATATTTATCAACATGTATATGCTCCTTTGCCCCTTTGTAAACGCCCTGTCAACAAATTAACAAGGTTCTACAACAAAACTTGCCTATGAGCAAGGTGACACTATCATAGTAAAAAATTGTTGAATCCAGTTTCTTTTGGACAAAAATCTCAGACATTATTTATTCTCAAAGGTATATTTACCATTTTACATAAAATGTTAAAATTTCATAGCATTTTGTGATAATACTACAACAGAACCTGACTGCATAATTTACATCTGTTAACTGTACTGAATTTCACCATATTTTTTCACCTTTATTCTTATTATACTTCCTTCTCTCATCTTTCATCCTGAAATTGTTGACTTGGGTTTTATGGTATCTGGGAAAGGCATTCATCTTTATTTTCTTTCCTCCCACCCTTATCTTTCTTAGCTTTATTTCTTTACCTTCCAACTCTTACATCCCACTTTTCTGTTTGTGTTGTGTGTGTCATTTATCAATTGCAAAATAATAGCAAATGTATTATTGTGTTAGTATAGAGATTTGTGTCCCTGAGTTGTTATTGCACAGGTTTATGTTTCCAGTTCTAGCACAAAATAATGTTTCTGAAGATTTATATAGCTTATGCATCACAAGAGAAGTCTGAATTGGCTGGCTGGTGATGTCAAGCTCAATTACTGATATCCTCTCACATAGATTGTTCTTCATAGACATTATACATGTCTAATGATGTCTACACTGTCATGAATAATATGCTCAATCTCAATTTAAAGGATGCTTGACCTCAGCTTTGCCCTAATGATATTACATTACATTTTACTCGTTTATATAGCACTTTTAATACTAAACACTGAGACACTCTTTAATTTTCAGAGGCTGCCCTTCCAGCATCAAGCTACATTACTTCCTACCTTGCCGATGGCTAGGAATTACTTGATTAGTGATACTAACTGAGCTATGATCTTTTGTCTTCAATTATTAAATATCCTATCATGAATGCTCTTTCAGTACCGCAGGTATAAATGACTTTCATAAATGTCTATACGGAAACATATGAATATTAACATATAAATATACACATTTAAAGTTATATGGTGAAATTATGTTAACAACAAGAGGTTGCATATATGGACAGGCTTGGAAATAGGCTGGGGTTAGATATAGAAATAAATAAGGGAACAAATACCATTACCTCTGACTGCAAAAGACTGTTTACTTGTGTACTGTGTAACATTTTTTCCCGGGTAGTTAGTCAGACTCCAGACTACTTTAGACAGAGATATTTTTTTACTATCCATTTGTACACTGATTAGCATGGTGGTACTTCCCAATGGCACTGTAGTCCCAGTAAATGGTAAAGACAACAATAGATTCATAAAAATGTCCTCATTCCCTCAAACACAAGTTATCATCAAGAAGTTGATTGCTTCTTGAAAAAAGAAAGCACCACATTATAAATAATATATTTCCTTCTTACTAGAAATCATTTCACTCATCCATTTTATAACCAAAAATAAAGACTATAGATAATAAGAAAAGATTTTGTGATTGGACAGCATGAGGTATCTGAAAAATTGGCTGATGTAAAGGATTCTGACGGAGTTTTATCATAGTTTTGGAGTCATGTCCTCAGAGGAGGGGCTAGGAGTCCAAACACAAGTATCTGGGAAGAAAATATATGTGGAATAGGCAGGACAACTAAGAGAAATATGAGCAAACAAGAAGGAAAAAAGTAAAAATTATAACAATTTAAGAGAAAAAGAGATGGAAGTCATGAGTCAGACCTGTACAACTTGAAACAGTCATAGGAAAGAGGACAGGATTGTAACATTCCCTTCGTAATATAACATTATTTGCTCTTCTCAGAAGAAATTCACAATTTTTCAGTAAAGAATAAAAAAGATGGGAAAATACTGAGACAGAAGAAAAAGGAAAGGAACATTAGTATCAAACAAAATAATTTGGAAGTTAGTATAAAAGCAAAGTTAATAATGCAGGGAAATATTAAAATCTAACAGATTTTACAGTTTTTCGTATATTCCTGTAATTCTTAACTACACATACAGACAGAAGAAGACAGCTCAGGTGTAAGGCCCAATAAGAAACCATGACATGGTATAACCAGGTGTCTGGCAGATCTTGAAAGACTGGTCTCCTGAATAAAACCATCGGAAAGGGAATCTGATAGTGTCTATTTTAAGACATTATTTGAGGCAACATTTCCAGCTATGCTTGCCTTTCCTTTCCACATTTTTTCTTATATTTAGGAGAAACTTCTTCAGCCGTGGGACAATAGTTCTTCCCATTCCGTTTACCTCTTAAATTAATTTAGATTAGGAAGATATTTCCTGCAAAAATAGTATTTATTAATATAGTTCACCATAATGTCAATGTTCACCATAATATCAGCTAGGCCATATTTTAAGGTATGGCTTTATAAATTTTGTAGTACAGTAGGATAAATATAAACCATAAATTTGCTGACTCCAGAACACTTAACATTTATGGAAAAAGATTCTTTCATACTTACGTAATGATTGCATTACTGAATCACACAAAAAGAAAACCCTGGTATGAGATAATGGAACAAAACTTGTACAAAAATTTTAACTTTTTGTAGGAGCCAGACAACAATATATCACATGAAAGGGAACAAGACTACCCTGCAAAACACATAAAAATGAGCTTCTCTTTTGGAATGAAGCAGCCCAATCTAATTATTTTTTGAAGTCATTTATGTCATTTTTCTGTAACTGTCTGTTGATAACTCCAGATAACATTTTCTCAATTACTCCTGACTAATTTTCACAAAGTCCTCAAGTAAAACCTCACTCAGTGACTCAGTATCCTCCACAAAGCATTACTCTTCTTCTTTCCTGAAAGCTATTGTAAAAAATAATAACAGAACTTTCCTTCCTTGAGCTGTCAGGGAAGTGTTCACAGTAAGTGAAAACTTATTTTGACTAAAATAATAGCAATTCTTATCATAATTTGTGGATGAATCTTACGGTAGAAATTATATATAGGTCAATATTTTATCTTTATAATTTTACAGACAGGAAATGGAGTTACAGAAACTGAAAACTGAGTCACAGTACGGTGAAATCAGACACACTAACCAAAGGTTTATGAGTCAAAGTTAGAATGGGGATTAACATACAATAAAACCTTGTTTTCCAAACAAAAAATATTGTGTGGGCTAATATACAACTTACCCACTCTGTTTATATGGATAGTATAATGTGCATGTCATTATTTGCATAACTGACATATTGCAAATTTAGTTTCATTTAAATATTCTCAAACACAGACAATTTACAAAATACAGTCCCAATTCTATTACAACAGATACACACTATGATCTTTCTACATTCAAATAAATCTTAAATCCAATGAAAGAACAATTCCCTATTGTCTTTCTTACAAACACTGTTCATTCAATTCTGAACAGAGTGTGTTCTGTACAGTTACATGTGAAGCTTTCTGAAATGTTTATTTGTACAACATAGTTCATTGACTGGCTAGTCTTATACACAAAAAAGTGAATTAGTTCTGAAAACAATCTGAATCTCTGGAGACTACTCTAACGTTATGATCATTCATTGGATCCAACTAAAATCCTTGAAGAGTTGAATTCACAGGGTCTTGTAATGACCATGGCAGATACTAAATTGTAGTCATCTTAAAACTTACTTCAATTCCCACTGTCCTTGTTATTTCATGTCTAGGACTAGTGAAAAAAAAACAAGAATAAGATTAACAAAATCCAGAATGCTAGATAAGAAGCTACTGACACCAGCAGCTACAGCTTCAATATTTATATATATTAGAACTTAGTTACACATCTCGTTATTCAGCACTTCAATATGACTTAAGCATCGCCATTTCATCTAGTTGTTAGCCATTTCTTATCTTCATATTTTCTCTGTGGTACCTTTGCGCTATGCCCACATGACTTGAAAAATAACACAGCAAAACATAATTAGCCTCCACAGAATTTTTCCTGCTCTTTGGTTTGTGCAATTTATAGTCAGTTCCATGCTATAGAGCCTGAGAAATCATAGAATCATAGAATGGTTCAAATCTCCAAATACCATATAGTATGGGCATTAGAGAAGGTTTATGTGTAACATGAGCCCATGTTTCCTTGGACAAATAAAGGATTTGAGTTTATATCCTCCATCTTCCAGCTAAATACTCTTTTCTTTCATGGTGTAGGTGATGATAGGTATGATTTCCTCTCAGAATCTTCTTTCTAAATTATTTTTCTCTGTTTGCTTTGTTTTGTTTACAAAAATCCTAACTTTTAAAAGAGGTTCTCTGCTTCTGGAGAAAAAAATTAGGCCAACCCCCAAATAACCTCTTTTCCTATTGACATAATAACAACAACAATAAAACCAGCATTCTTAATCTATTTAGCTCTCCTGTAAGCAAACAGTTTTCTTTTTGGTGTTCCGTTTGGGTTTGGTAATTGCTATGTAGTCATAATTGCTAATATGTAGTCATAGCAGAACAATTTGATTGTCTTAGTCTGGCCACCCGGAATTGCCCTCTGTGATAAATGTAAAGATGTGTTGTACTTACCCCATCAGTAACCTTTACTGTTTAATGATTTTAGGGTGTAACAGGGAAAAAGATCAATTGCTGAAAATCTGTATTCCTGTTACAAGGCCACAGTGAAAATTAAAACTTCTTACATTCAAATATTTATTTTGCTGAAGTGGGGGTCTCTATAAAGTAAACAAGCTTTGAGCCCACATTATTTTAAATAGCTTTACTTCACAGTAAGACAAGCCAGTCCAATCAGCTATAAATAATTTTACCTCTAAGTAAATGAAAATAGCAACTAGGCAAAAAAGTAAATGGGAAGTAAAACAGAAAGCTCAAACAGACCACTAATTCATTCCTCAAGGACAAATCCGCCCTTGCTTCATATAAGGTTCACCTGTAGTAGAAAAATACTCTTTTTCTTACCAGTATTACACGTGAGATCAGTCTGAAGATTCATATAACCCATGCTAGAGGCTACTGGATTGGCTAGCCTGGTGGAGGTGAGGCTGCTGTGGCTCCCTGTTCCCAGAATCCAGCTGGTAGCAAGACTGAGCACGTGCTCCCCCATAGGAACACACGCACACCCTGCTACACATGGACTGCCACGCATACACACACCCTGCACGCACACAGCTGGCTGCCCAGACAACACTGGCTGCCCAATGCTTTACCAGCACCTACGTAAACATACAGCATTCACACAAACATGAGCAGCACTGATGGCTTGATCTTGTTCCTCCACAGCAACCGGGTTCAGGAAAGTCTGACAGTAGGGTGTATGTGTACATGCATCATAGATCCCCATCACAGCTGGGCCTTTTGGTCTCGATCAGAGAATTGGTCTCTGTTCCACTTCATATGCATCACCTGAACATTTGCCTGATGGCCAAGTCAAACTGTGGCCTTTTATAGACATTTATGTTTCGTTCTAAGCAGTATTTCCTTTTAACTGACATTTTGAGAACTTCCTTCTCTGCCAATGCACGTTCCAGAGTAGTGAGAAATGCTCCCCAACATACAAACTCAAGTGCATGTATACTAATGCAGGTATTCCAGGCAACAACCAGGAGGAACTGGAGCTCTGCACCCAGTCTGAGAATTGTGATGTCATAGGAAGCACAGAAACTTGGTGGGAAAACTTACATGACTGGAAGACTACGATGGATGGCTACAAACTCTTTCAGAAAGATATGAAAGTGAAGAAGAGGAGGTCAAGTTCCACTTTATGTAAAAGAGAAATTTGAGGGTAGGGAGGTGGGCTAGGGAGACCGCAAAAGTTCTATCAAATGCCTTTGGGTCAAGATTAGAGGGATTGTCACTAAGGGGGATCTTATGATAAGTATCTGTTACCGACTTCCCAATCAGGACGACAAGGCCAACGAAACTTTATTTGGCTGCTCAAGGAAGTCTTGGGCTAGCAGAACCTGGTCCTCGTGGGTAACTTCCATTACCCAGTCATTTGTTGGGAGAACAACACAGTGGTGCACAAGATGTCCATCAGGTTCCTGGAATGCATTGAGGACCGCGTCCTGCTACAGATGCTGGACATGCTGACTAGGAACAGTGCATTGCTAGATTTATTGCTCACAACAGTTCTTGGCAAGATAATTACTAGTGGTAACCTTGCATACAGTGATCATAACATTGTGGAATTTAAGATCCTGCTGAGCACACTGAAGATCAGTAACAGGACAAAGACCCTGGATATTAGAGGAATCAAATTCAATGCACTCAGAGCCCAGCTGTGAGAGATTCCATGGAAAACATCCAAGAAGGGCAAAAGAGCTTGTGAATGCTGGGAGCTGTTCAAGAACAGCCTCCTGGAAGCACAAAACCAGTCCATCCTCTACAAAAGAAAGGGGAGAAGGCAGAACAAAAGACCACCCTAGCTTAGCAACAAATGTTTGGATGTACTTAAAAGGGAAAAATAAGCATTCTGGCTAAGGTAAGAAAGCCAAATACCCACCAAGACCTACAAGAATCCTGCTTGTTGGACATGCAGTTGCAGTCAGGAAGTCAAAGGCTCAGCTAGAACTGAAAGTGGCCAAAGATGTCAAGAAAACAAGAAATATTTCTTCAGATATGTAAGCAGTAAGCAGAAACCCAGAGAAGATATAAAACCATTGCTAAACAATGCAGGGGAACTAGTTACTGATAATGCTGACAGGGCAGAGGTTCTTACTACCTTCTTTGCCTCTTTCTTTACCAACATAGCTGGACCCCAGATCACAGGATCCAGTAGCTATGACAATGTGTTTGTTGACTCATCAGTAGTGGAGGAAGGGCTGGTCTGCAGCCTCTTGCAAGGGCTTTACCTACATAAATCTGTGGGCCTGGACAGAATCCACC
This sequence comes from Ibidorhyncha struthersii, assembly GCA_013398815.1. NCBI lineage: Eukaryota > Metazoa > Chordata > Aves > Charadriiformes > Charadriidae > Ibidorhyncha > Ibidorhyncha struthersii. The sequence goes on along the minus strand of VZSZ01003318.1, from coordinate 206,685 downwards.
CGAGGATGTTAAGAGAAGTGGCTGACATTGCTGTAAGACCACTGTCTACAATATCTGAAAACTTGTGGAGATCAGGGGATATCCCTGCTGACTGGAAGAGAGCAAAGAAAGACCCAAAAGAGGACCCAGGAAACTACAGGCCCATTAGTTTTACTTCAATTCCCAGAAAAATAGTGGAACAAGTCCTCCTAGAAGTTATTACAAAACCCATGAAGCAGTTGATTGGGAAAAGACAATGTGAATTTGCCAATGGCAAATCATGAAAGACTAGCCTGATTGCCTTCTACAACAAATTAACATTTTCTGTCAACATGGGGAGAACAGTGTTTACCTGGACTTCAGCAAAGCATTTCACACCATTTCCCACAGGCTTCTCCTGGACATACTGGCAAGATACAGCTTGGATGGGTGGTCTGTGAGGTGGGTAGGGAATTGGCTAACAGGCTGTGCTCAGAGGGCGGTGATCAATGGTTTTTACTGAGGCTGGCAGCCTGCCACAAATGAGGTTCCCCAGGGATCGATACTGAGCCCCATGCTGTTCAACATTTTCATAAATGAGCTGGATGATGGGATTGAAAGCACCCTCACCAAGTTTGCTGATGACACCAAAATAGGTGGTGATGTGGACGTGTCAGAAGGGAGATCCGTCTGACAGAGACGCCTTGCAGGCTGGAAGAGCAGGCTAGCAAGAACTGTGTGAAGCTTAACAAAGACAAGTGCAAGGTCCTGCACCTGGGAAGGAATAACAAGAAACCAGTACTGGCTAGGATCTATGTGGCTAGGGCTCAGCTTTGCTGAAGGGGACTCAGGGGTCCTGCTGGCCAACAAGCTGAACATGAGTCAGAAGTGCACGGGTGCAGCAATGAAGGCAAAAGGGATCTTGGGCTGCATCTGCAGGAGCATTACTAGCAGAGATAAAGATGTGATCATCCCACTTTACTCAGAACTTGTCAGGCTGCACTTGAAGTACTGTGTCCATTTCTGGTCCCCACAATTCAAAAAAGATGTGGACAGACTGGGAAGGGTCCAAAGGAGGACCACGAAGATGATCAAAGGGCTAGAAAACCTGCCCTATGGGGAGCAACTGAAGATGTTAACACACAGCGGGGACCTCATAACATTGTTCCTGTACTTAAAGGAAGGTTACGAAAAGGAATCTTTCTCTTCACAAGAAGCCACATGGAGAAGACCAGGGGCGATGGGTACAAGTTGTGCGAGGAGAGGTTTAGATATCCTTGATATAAGGAAGACTATTTTACAGTGAGAACAATCAATAACTGGAACAACCTCACCAGGGAAATGGTAGAGTCTGCATCACTGGAGGTTTTCAAGACCCGACTGGATCAGATGCTAGATAATCTCATCTAGGCTCCCTTTCCCACAAAAGTTTGGGCCAGATTATCTTTCGAGGTCCCTTCCAACCTGGGCTGTTTTATGGTTCTATGATACTGAATTCATTGATAAAACTTTGATTTCTGCTAAAATAGTTTAGTATATTGAAATTGTAAGTTTATATTTATAAGGACCGATATATTTTTAATTTATGAAGAGAAGTTTGTTTGGGATCATCCAAAATCAAAATTATACTGTGATTTTTAATGAAGGTGTATTATAAATAGTCTTCAGTAAAAAAAAAAAAAATAAAAAAATTACTTAACTACGTTTTGGCAAAACAAAGAATCAGTCTTAATACAATTATAGTGCACACAAATCATCAGGTATATTAATTTTTCAAATAAACTACCAAAACCTTATTTTCTTACTCTTCAAAAAAAACATACAGTCTGTCCACATAATCCAGTGGTTAACCTCTTTCACGTATTCCTGTCTGTACTCTGGGACAAATCTGCTGCAGATATGAATCACCTGTAGTTGACATCTTTGTACTTTCCTCTCTATATTCACAGAAATTTCTATTTAAAACTTCAGAAACATCAGTTATAGATCATAAAGCATGTATTGCACACCCCACTACATTAGCCATAAGGCATAATATTGGGGTAAGAAAGAATATTGGATTTTGATCTGATGTGTACAAGTTTGGCTAAATATTTTTGGTAAGAACTTATTGAAAGTAGCAAGAATATTCAGAATATTTGAAGACTACATTTTATTTTTGCAAGATAGTTTTTTGCATTACTCTCCCTTAATATATTTCTCAAAAGTATTTCACTGAATTACTATTTGCTAAAACACAATGTAATAAAAAATTTTAATAAGGAAATTTCAAATAATGTTCTCAAAAATTTCACTAAGACTGTCTTGAAAAGCAATAGTAAAATGTGTAAAAAACAGAAAATGTTTGCAATTTTAATGTTTTTGTGTGAAAATGGATCTTGAAAAAATATTTGTATTATATATTTGTTTTACATTATTTTTCATCATGTTTGAATTTAATTATCTTTATTCATTAACATATATCAAATCATGTTAGATTACATTTTTATCTTTTTTAATTATCATTCCAATTTTAATTTATTCATTGCAGAATTGTTATGTACTAAAACTATTGTAGATTTCTGAAGAAGAGTTGCTTACATATAGAATTTAGATGCTTCCTCTAACCAGTTTGAATCACACCATATTTTGATATAAATGTGAAATAAATACTGTATCAACTTCTTACTGAAATCACTGAGTGCAGTCAAGATTCAAAAGTCATTGCTTTATGAAACAACTTTTGAGAACTAACAAAAACAATTTAACATTAATGTACTGCAAAAACATGAGAATCTTCCAGATCATCTTTCCAAGCCGTCAAAAGCTCCATTTGTTGCTAATATAAATTGACATGGATGACAAATACAATGTTTTCCCACCTTTATAGAGAACTTTCAGTTAAATTAAAACTGAAACAGAACTGAGCGCTTGGTATCCTGTTATACTTATTTTCCTCAATGGTTTTGCCCAGTGAATTACTAGGACATGAACAGATTGGGAAGTACATTTAAGATGGGGAAAAATATACAAAGCATTCAATAACCATAAGTATTTCTTATATGATTACCTGACTAGTTCAAGCCTAGATCTACAGGCACTGGAAAGAGCTGTGAACCTACAGAGACCACCTTATTACAGCTATCCAAGTATGCCTCAGTTTTACTGAAAAATGTTTTGCTGGCACCTCGGGGTTCCCTGGCCATTCGAGGGTCGGTCTGGGTTCCCCTTCCCCTGAAAATGTGAAAATGTAAAAATCTAGGTATGTGGACAGTAAAGGAGCCAATGCATGGTTTCATTAGATATGTAAATTTTAGATAATCTAACTTGTAGGTGAGCTGAATACCACCTTTAAGAGAAGCCTCTCCAAAACACTTTAAGACAAGCTTTCTTAAGAAACTGAGCTTTATGCAGATATATTCCTGAGATGTCACAAGTCCTCTGCAGTTGATTGTCCAAAGTTTCTGGGTTTGCAGAGATCCATCAATATTGTATAATACCGGCAATATTCATCAAAAGATTAAGAGGCTCTGCGGAAAGAAATTAACATGTTTTACAATTCTAACAGCTATTACATATGTATAATGTAATATATGACTATTCTGGATTAATATACAATATTGCAGAAAACTCGATTACCCAATGAGAAGTAATAACAACAGATGCAGAGAATGAATTTAGTCATTGAACTGCAGAACATGGGAATTTTAATCCAGCTTCAGCTGAAAGATATCAAAAAACCTTGAGGACCTATTAACTATGGATTTAATACTTATGCCTACATAATATATTTTTCTAAGTAGGACATTTTTTTCTCTGTGTAAAGCATAACGATACTGATGGAACACTGTGGCTTTACTCAACATATGAAATTTTAATGACAAAAACATGATTCACAAATTATACATCTATGCAGATGTACATGATTTATGCATTGAATTACTTCTGTGTAATACAGAAAGGACAAGCAGGTCCTTTTGACCCAAATTTGACTTTGATTTTGCTGTTTTAGCCATGACCTAATTTAGAGCTGTCTCAGGCATGTTTATAAAATACTCAGCATTTAGACCATATGGTGCAGTTAGAGGCACAGAGCATCATTTGAACTTTCCCTAGAATTAGAGTTCATACTCTTTGTAGTGTTAAAATTCAAACCTAACTTGATTTTAGTAAATACTGTATAACATACATGTAATCCTAAAAGCTCCTCACAATTCAATCCAGCATTAAACCTTCAAATTCTCTGTAAAAAAGTCCATCTCTTTCTTCAGTCTATAAATAGCATTGTCCATGGAAACAGTAGACTGCTTCTTAATTTATATCTGAGTAATTAACTATCATATAACTAAATATCTACTTCTGCCTTTGACACAGGAATTGCCTGCAAGTGCTGAATCACGCATTGTCTTTAACCAACAATTAGATGTATTTACAAAAACTCCAGCAATGTATTCTGGATGTGCTTAACTGCAAATAACTGACTGATGTTAAAATTGTTAAACACATAAATGAATAGACAAATAAAGCTTGGCATTAAAAAAAATACCACATAAGCTTACATAAATTTACATGTGCAAAGGAACAAAGAATCAGAGACCTGGAAGGAATCTCAAGAGATTACCCAGTCCTTTCACCTGCCTCTGGCAGGCTATTCTATTCTATTCTATTCTATTCTATTCTATTCTATTCTATTCTATTCTATACGGACTACATAGATTTAGAACTTGTGACACACTTTTTAATCTACTCTTGAAGATCCAGTGAGAAAAATCCAACTCATTCCTAAGTAGGATTTTTAGTGCTTTGTTGTACTTACTGATCCCTGTAAAACCCCATCTTTTTGGCAGTGAATTCAGGACTACGACACAGGCACAATTTCCTTGCCAGATTTGCTGGAATTCCACCCTTAAGCTTTTTCATTCTAACATTTTTTTCTCAGCTTTCTTAGTATTATCATGAGGCACAATGCCAAAGACTTTAAAAGTCAAGTTATATGACTCTACTACTTCTATTCTGTCTACAAGGCCTATTATTCTATTGCAGAAGTAAATTAGGTTGTTTTGAGGTGGTTTGTTCTCAACAAATCTTTTTTGGCTATTACTCTCCTGTTTTTTATTTCCACGTACTCCAGGTTTGCTATATTATTTGTTCCAGTCACTATTTGAAAATTAAAGCTGACAGATACATAATCCTATGGCTCTTCTTTTTCCACATTTTTTTAGTGTGGCACAAAAATTGCCTTTTTAATCTTTGATCCATAAATTCTCAAAATAACTACTATTTGTGTTCTGATTTCACCAGTCAATTTTTTAACTACATAGAATGAAAAAATCAGTCTTACAATATGAAAAAACCTAACTCAGGTAAGTAACTTCTAGCCTATTCTTGATTTATTCAAGGCTGAAATATTTTTTTGTTGTTGGTTTTAACTCTATTTACTTCTAGGTTACAGCTGGTATTTTAATAAAGAATTAAATAAAAAATTACTGAGCATGTTGACCTTCTTAACGTCAGCTGCCGATAGTTTCCTACTCTGATGACAGTGGACCCATTATTAGTAACTCGACTTTTTCACTCTCTGTATGCCTTCTTGTTTTTGCAGTCAGTTAAAAGTCAGCCTAGTGATCTGTTATTACATTTTGGGAAGGATTAATTCATTTTACCACATGCAAATATCTACTATGACTGTACTTTGCTGTATATGTAGTGAAACAGATACTGCTAGAATGTAGTTCAGCGCACCCTAAACTTCAGCAGACAGTGAGTACCAGTATTCTTCTACTCCCAGGGAGATAGCTTAGAGTTACCAGCTCACACGCAACGGTCTTTATTATGTGTATCTGTAGTTATGTGAGGTTGTTCACAAAAGGCCTGATTCATATGGTCTTCCAAGTTTACTGGTCTATGTGGACTCCTATATTGTTAAAAGTCCTGTTCCTTTAGCCCTTGAATCATTACCCTGAACCCTCCAGAAAGCTCCATTTATAGTTTCAGTGTCAGAATTTGTTCTTTATGTTAGAAGGCTGAGCTAGTCCCTCTGTTGTTGTCTTTCTTTTCTAGAAAACTATACCCAATTATCTTTGTATTCCAGTCAGGTGAATTATTTTAACCAGTCTGTGACATTCTAGTTTAATAATGAAATACATATTAACGATCTATACTCATTCTGAGTTGCACAGTATGGTTCCAGTCCTGCAGAGGACTACAAAACATGGCTATCCAGCTATATCCAGAGTGAAACTATCCAGCTGCCTGAACATTCTTACTCTCAGATTATTTTTTGCAGGGAAATCTTGAAGGGATAAAACCCCATACCGATGTTTTTCAGTAAGGGTTCAATGCCTGACAAAAAGAATTTTAAAATGGAAAATCATTGAACAATACATCTGTGACATTGCTTCAAATACATAGTATTTACATAGTGTTATGAAGGTAAGAATCTGGAAATCAAAGAAATGTTAACAATTTAAAATATAGCAGTTGTAATTTATTATTCAATGTATCAGTTTTGTCTCATTTGAGTTTTCCTATAAACTACTCAGAAAATTTAATTTATTTGGCTTTCTTCTATGCAAAAATTGTATGCAAAAAGGTAATAGATTGTTTCTGAATGTCTTACTCTGGGCATTATTTTCTACTTCTCTGTCATTCCAAATACATCTAAAGTGTGTGGTGTCAGTTGATTAGTTGAAAGCCATCACTATCCTTTAATGGTTTTTGCTGTCTTTGTCTAGGCTGCCCTTTGTATTATTTCTCCACATAATTTCTGTAAGAAAAGAGATGCTCTTCTACCTTGCAGTCGCAGCACACCATAGATATTCTCTTTGCTATATTGGAAGGAAAAACCAAGATAACTTATTTAGACTGGGACAGAGATAGACTTGAGTGCAAATACCTCTCTACTTTGCAGGTTTGACTATTTCTATTTAGTTCCAGTACTGGCACCATAGAGTATTAGTTGCATTATTCCTGGTTCTAACTTGGTTTGACACCACAGGTTGCCAGATCTTCTTTCTTAAGCATGAGTTTTATGATGTCTTATGGTTGTTTGGTGCGTCTTTTTCTTTAAAATCCAGCTCTGGGAAAAATATGGTTATAGAATCTTAGTATGTATTTAAATTAATAGTAAAATATTCTTGATGATCGCACAGAAAAAAAATGAGATGACGAAATCTAAACACTCATAAGAAGAAGCAAACAGAAAAAACTTCATCTTATGATTGCTGTGCACCACAGAACCATAGAATTGTGTAGGTTGAAAGGCAGTTTTAAGATCACAGAGTCCAACCATTAATCTGCTAAAACCACCACTAACCCATGGTCCTAAGCATCACGTCTACCCGTCTTTTAAATACGTCCAGGGATGACGATTTCACCCCGTCCCTGGGCAGCCTGTTCCAATGTTTAAGAACCCTTTCAGTGAAGAAATTTTTCCTAATATCCATCCTAAACCTCCCCTGGTGTAACTTGAGGCCATTTCCTCTTATTCTATTGCTTGTTACTTGGGAGAAGATATCAACGCCCACGTCTATACAACCTCCTTTCAGATAGTTGTAGAGCACGATAAGAGTCTCCCCTCAGCCTCCTTTTCTCCAGGCTAAACAACTCCAGTTCCCTCAGCCACTCCACAAAAGACCTGTGCTTTAGACCCCTCACCAGCTTCATTGCCCTTCTCTGGACATGCTCCAGAATAGTTTGTGTTGGAAGGGAACTTTAAAGATCAGCTAGTCCAATCATCCCTGCAGTGACCAGGGACATCTTCAGCTAGATCAGATTGCCCAGAGCTCCGTCCAACCTGACCTTGAATGTTCCCAGGGATGGACCATCAACCACCTCTCTGGGCAACTTGTTCCAGTGTCTCACCACCCTCATTGTAAAAAATTTCTTCCTTATATCTAGTCTAAATCTTCCCTTGTTTAGTTTAAAACCATTGCCCCTTGTCCTATCGCAACAGGCCCTACTAAAATGTTTCTTCCCATCTTTCTTATAAGTCCCCTTTAAGTACTGAAAGGTCGCAATAAGGTCTCCCTGGAGCCTTCTCTTCTCCAGGCTGAACATCCCCAACTCTCTCAGCCTTTCCTCATAGGAGAGATGTTCCATCCCTCTGATCATTTCTGCAGCCCTCATCTGGATCTGCTCTGAAAAGTCCATGGCTTTCCTGTACTAAGTCCTCCAGAGCTGTATGCAGTACTCCAGGTGGGGTCTCACCAGAGTAGCGTAAAGGGGCAGAATCACCTCCTGCAACCTGCTGGCCACACTTCTTTCGATGCAACCCAGGATATTGTTGGCTTTCTGGCCAAGAATATTATTCCACTCCATGCCATGACTATTCCAGTTCTGAACTATTCATGTATGACAATATTCTAACCTGTGGTCTCTAAAATATATTCCCACAAATTGTGCATGAAATAAAAAAAACAAACAATTCTCAGGAAGCACAATAATCTTATTCTATTTTTTTTTTAAAAAGCAAGAAATGATCCTCCTAAACAAAAAAAAAACCAAAGCTTCAAATAATTCAAAAGGAATTTATGAAATTGTTTCTATGCAGCATATTAATATTAAATTTTATCTGAATAAATTGAATACAAGCAAAGGATAAAAACATTCTCAAAGAGAGTGTAGTTTTTGAGAAGTCGGTGTCTTCATAGATTAATTGTTTCTACAAACACCAATTACAACCAAACCTAAGACTCCCTGGCTTCATTGGAGATTGGTCTCTGGTGTGAGGAAACTCTTTCATCTCAGAGTAATTATTCCAGCATGTAAATTATTTGCTAACATGTATGAGCACTGCCCAATAACTCCTACTGTTCTTATCTGAATAACCTTTTTGAAATAAAGATTGTGGTTGCAACCAGTGATTAAGACCCTCAGCTTCCTATATTGTACTATTTCGTAACATTTTTTCAGGTGTCACTGGTAGCAGAAAAGTATGGTTTAAGTGACAGCTTCCTCTTAAAATTAACTGATAATCATCACCAGCTCCAGACACAAACAAGAGTGTGTTTTAAAAGTAAGAAAACCCTAAGGAAAAAGGGGGAAAAAAGGAAAGAAAAAAATATAAAATTAATAAAAAAAAAACCTCACACGTAACCCCAGTCCCAGTAACAAAATTAACTCAATTGTGTATTGATAGGAACCAAATGCTGTACAGCAGGCATCTTGGTAGGTTTTTACCTTGAATTCTCCACTGATACTATAAATATTTTCTAAACAAGTATCCTTTCCACATCTTATTCTCCCTTACCACTTGCCCTCTGATACTTCTCATTCATGATTAGTGAATGGTTACTGAATGGTTAGTGTCATAAAATGGTTGTAAGTGTTTGGTTGTCAGTGTTTAGTTGTCATAGAAATGAGACTATGCAGACTTATCCCCAGGCTCTACAGAAAACTGAAGCCAGGGGAAAAAGGTGCCTTCTTTTGTTACTTCTTACAAAACCAGTATTTTTAATGATTTTCAGTGTGGCTGCTCAAAATCTTACTAGTTTTATTCCTAAAGCTGCTCGGAAAAACAGATTTTTAAAAATTTATTCATGTCTATTTCTGTCACTCGTGACTTTGGTGGAAAGCCTCTATAATACCTAATTTGGATAATGGATGCAAAATATTAATTCCTTTATTCCACTGGAAAAAAGCATACAAATGCAGTCCCTGAGAAAAGCCTTGATACAAATTAGTCTGTGGTCCCAAGAAAGTAAGAGTTTTAAATTCCTCCCAGTAGCCCATATACTTGCTTTTATATGTGTTCAAGTAGCAAAGGGTGCATGACTGAAGTTTTGGTTATGATTAATTCATTATCCATGGTACATTAAGTACCACATTTCTCTTTGTTCAAATTATACAGATAACTTTATATGTTCTATATCTAAACCCTATGAATTCTAACTAGCATAGATAACATTTACACTAGCACAAACGAGTGCTAACCATAGATCTTGTCCTTTTCCAGTCAATCCAAATTTGCACAAAGAGTTTCTTCCCCTCACAATCGTACTAGAGTTACATAAATGAAATAATAGACTAAAGTTAAATGAAATAACTGTGATGACACATCTGGAAAGTAACTGGACATAGAGTTCAAAATTCTGTAAAATAACAGAAAACTCCTTTTTTTTTGTTTGTTTTATCCTGACCCCTCTTTAAAATGTAATTTCAAAATGCGTTTACAGGCACAACTTTTCCTTTTGAAATGATGTGTTGTTAACTACTCCCAATGAAAATCTTCATTGTATACATTGTTTCAATCGGTGTCTGATACATGAATATATACACTTCTCTCTTTTGTGTATTATGTTTGGTACACTGTGTTGGATTTCTATAGGGAGATAAATGTTCATGACTTGCTTCCAAATATCTTCTAGCAAACTGTTTGGCACATCTGCTAGTAAGGTAAACCTAATAGTGTTCAAGAGACAACTGCTGAAAAGTTCCTCATATTTCATTATAAAATTATCATTAGGCATGCATTTAGTATGTTTATAGAAGAAACTTATACAGGAACCTTTATACAAGGACCTTACACGAGAATGTTTCAACTTTTGGAGCAGATTATTATTTCTGATGAGAGCTGAGATTTTTCACAGCATTTGATAATATTTTTGTATTATTTCAACATTTCCTCAGTAGAAATGTGCCATGTGAGACAAAGTAGCTAAGCATCTTGATGCACTGCAAATGTCACTGCTTATGCAATTCTTTTGATAAATCTACTTTTCTCTAGTGTATAGAACAGGACTCTATATACAGAAAGCAAAGAGTATAAAGAGATTTCATTTATACTGAAAAATTACCTAGACATTCACATTTTCTAATGCTTAAAATTTCTGATTATACCCAGTAACTGAGAATGAAAAAAATAACGATGGGCAGAGATTACCAAAAAAACCTTCTCGTTTTTTGATCTTCCTTATGAAAATGTGGTCTGTGTGATGGTATTACATTTCTAGTGGGAGAGTAGGAAAATCTGAACCAAACGAAAATGTAACTTTTCTTTTCTTGGAGAGCAATAAAACAAGGGTGCTGAGTAGAATGAATATGGACAGAGTGATAGCAATGGAAGATGATAGAAACATCTCTTCTTCCCCTCCATCATTTGTCTTATCTTTGCCATCTTCTCCTGCAAAGGAATGGGCAGAAGTAAACCTCTCACGAAGTTGTGGTGACCCTTTTCATTCATATTTAACAGCCAGTCTTCAAAGGCAAGTAGCCTGGCTAGATAAACTCAATCAACAAAATTGTAGAGCAAATGCTATGCTACAGTTCCCTTTAATGGCAATGCTTACACAGGCAGCAGTACAGTATGAGTCATGAGTGATCAATCTGCACATGAGTTTCTCAAGTATGTTGCTAATCACCCGCCCATTTTCTGTTGGAGTTTCTTGTAGTCTTCTACAGAATTTACAGACAGCTCTGCCTGTACTGTCATATATAGGTTCTTCATTAGGGTCCAACACAAATTTATATCAGTAAAAAGTCATTTGCAAGAATAGTCTTAGACCCTCCTGAAGTTTCAACATCTCTGCTAATACTTTTGGGATGGGAGAAGTGCAAGCAAGGTCAGATGTGACTGCTACAGTCTTGTGATAATTTGGTTACACAGATTCTTATTCCAAATTTACTGATAATTGTCTCTGCACAACTATAGAACTCAGAAACATATATATATATAAAAAATATATAGTATAGTACAGTAATATAGTACTATAGTACAATATGTGTATAGCAGTTTTGTGATATTGGTATCTATTTAATTTATGACGTTGTATTTATATGAGTTACAACTTAGTTGTTTTCCGGATCTAACAGTGTTTTGTATATATTGCCAAAACAAATCCTGATTCCACTAAGACTTAGCAGTAGTAACGGAGACTGATTTTAAAACAAAAACACATTGTGTGGGGTACAGTGTCATATATTCAGTTACTGGAGACACAGCGGAAAAGAATTTTGCATTACTTGTTTACTGATAGTCTTCAGCAGTAAGGTTAGCATACTCAGAGAGGAAACAAGATCGTTCTGTTTCCTTGGTACAAAAACTTGCTTGTTCTTCTTTCAGGACAAGAGGATAGCCTCCCAAGAAAAACATCTAACCTTCTTGAAATTACATATATTCGAAACTTGCCACCTCAGTCATAAATGCCTATTCCAAGCAGACACTGGCAGACCCCTCCTGAAGTGCCTACCCAGGAACAAAAAATACAGAGAGCTTTTCTTTAGCATTTTTCAAATCTGTTCAAGTCAAAGACTGAAGCAAACATAAATATTCTAATGCAGCCGCTAGCTCTGCATTTAGTTTTAGGCACCATCGTGCTACACTTATTTAATTATCCCAACTGACATTTTATTCACTTAGTCACAATTACACTGCAGGAAAATTGTAACTGTGCTAACATAACTTAGAATGGAAAGACGTAGAGCATCACACATTTCCACCTATTAACAATCAACAGTTGTTGGGTTTTTGCCACAATGTTAAATGCGAAATCTTTAACTCTTAAATTGTGTAACAAGCTTAGTCTTTGCAACATGGCACATTTGCATATTGAAGTGCACAGAAAATAAGAATAATGAACCATACTGGGAAATCTGAATATAAAGAATAAGGAAAAAAAATGTTTAAACTCCTTTATTCTTTTAAGCCTTTCAGGATGTAGTTTATGGATAAAATTTTTTGCTGGTGACAACCTATTTAACTACATAGGTTTCAGTAGACACTTGCACACGTGTAGTTTAGTCTCCAAAATTTTTCAATTATAATGCTAAGTCTCCATTCACCCTCTGATTGTATTTTGTTGGCACTTTTTGGACAGGGATTTACATTTAGCCATTTTCCAGCTGTTTCAAGGGTACTTTTCTACATAGGCTCCAATATGGTTTTCAACTTTTAGTTTCTAAGTTTTTCTGCATACCTCTACCCATTTTTCTTCCAGAATGATATTTAGAGGCCACAGAGTAGTTTCTGACATCTTGATCCAAAACTACTACTAAAGTAAACATAATGCAAAATAAATAAAAAAAAAACAAAACACAAAAATAAACCACAAAAAAACAACAATACACACACACAAACCAAAAAAACAAAACCAAACCGAAACAAAAACAAACCGAAGAGGGCTTTTTTTTCAGCTAAAATATCAAGTCAGTTCATCCCTCTTTATTTAGGTTGCCATCACCTAAACCTTCTGGCAGTTTGGAAGTATGTCAGGCATTGTATGTTTTCTGTGCAAACCTTTAGATGACCTACTCACAATCCACAAAATTATAATGATTATTTTATTATTATAAAGAATGTGGACTCCTTTATCCTCCTTCTCACATTAGATATCTACTTCTTAGTACCAGAAATGCATTTTCAACACTTGAGTAAATGACCTGGTTGTTGGGTTCCCACAGCTCCTACTGAAGTCAAGGTTAGTTACCTTTTACATTGTCCTCTTTCTTTCTCCAATACATTTACATGGCAAAGCTACAACTTTATGATCATTAATAACAGTTACAACTGTGCAAGCTAACATAATTACAATAAAATCGTATGCACAAATTGATAATATGTGGGAGTCAGGAAAGAACTTTTCTTCTCTCATTATGACATTAAACAATGGACAGGTGCTTTATTGTGGCTTTAGCTGTTATTTGAAGCATCAAGTACAGGCAGATGCTTATGGAAGCAGAATGCCAGAGTAGGTTTAATAATGGCAACAATCCAACGTTACCTCTTTTATATTCTCATAAAATCTCACCCACTATGTCTCATTGTGACAAATAATATTGATATTATGATGAACACACGGGTCATTTTTATTTAGTAGTTCCTTTGCTAAAGGGGTACTCCTCAGTGTTTCCACCAGTCATTTGGCAATAGATTTTTGTTTTTATAAGTAAAAGCCCTGTGATTAATTTTGGAAGGAAATCTTAAAACAAAAAGTGAAAAGTCACTGGAAAGTAATGAAAGTAAGAGTATAAACTAAGTTCACGGGATTTCAAACGAACCGCCAAAAATGTGCTCCACAGCCATGTTTTCCTATATTTCATTTCCCTTAATACAGAGGAAGAGAAGGAGTAAGAAACAAAACAAAATAATCCAGTAAAAATAATCACAGAATCACAGAATGGTCAGGGTTGGAAGGGACCTCTGGAGATCATCTAGTCCACCCCCCTGCCAGATCAGGGTCACCTACAGCAGGTGGCACAGGATGGCCTCCAGGTGGGTTTTGAATGTCTCCAATGTGGGAGACTCCGCAACCTCTCTGGGCAGCCTGTTCCAGTACTCTGCCACCCTCAAAGGAAAGAAGTTCCTTCTCATGTTTACAGGAACTTCCTATGTTCAAGTTTGTGCCCTTTACCTCTTGTTCTATCACTGGGCACCACTGAAAAAATACTGGCCCCATCCACCTGGTACTCTCCCTTTAAGTATTTGTAAGTATTGATAAGATCCCCCTCAGTCTTCTTTTCTCTAGACTAAAGAGACCCAAATCCCTCAGCCTCTCCCTGTAACAAAGATGCTCCAACCCCCTAACCATCTTAATAGCTCTTTGCTGGAGCCTCTCCAGCAGATCCCTGTCTTTCTTGAACTGGGGACCCCAGAACTGGACACAATATTCCAGATGCGGCCTGTCCAGGGCAGAGTAGGAGGGGAGGATGACCTTCCTCGACCTGCTGGCCACACTCTTCTTGATGCACCCCAGGATACCATTGGCCTTCTTGGCCACCAGGGCACATTGCTGCCTCATGGTCATCCTGTTGTCCACCAAGACTCCCAGGTCCTTCTCCACAGAGCTGTTTTCCAGCAGGTCAGCCCCTAACCTGTACTGATGCATGGGGTTATTCCTCCCCAGATGCAGGACCCTACACTTGCCTTTGCTGAATTTCATTAGGTTCCTCTCTGCCCAACTCTCCAGTCTGTCCAGGTCACGCTGTATGGTGGCACAGCCTTTCAGCATGTCAGCCACCCCTCCCAGTTTAGTGTCATCAGCAAACTTGCTGATGGTACACTCTGTCCCTTCATCCAGGTCATTGATGAATATATTGAATAGGACTGGACCCAGTACTGACCCCTGGGGAACAACACTTGTTACTGACTTCCAACTAGACTGCACCATGTCAATGTAAAATTGACTACAGAATCCATGACAAAATGAGAGAGCAATAAAATAAACACACCCTAGATGAAGTTCTTCAGTTCCTTGGATGATCTGTTTCCCATAAGGATTGGCTATTTATTAATTCTTTTTATTCAGAAAGAAAATAATCTTAAACTGTGGGTACTGGGGAAAATAAAATAAACCAAAACACTTTTATCAATTTTTAATTGATAAATTGATTGATTTGTATTCTTTCAAAATTTATTATCCTACAATATTACTCCACAGTTTGGCCATATGGTCAGAGAAATCAAGAACTAAGTTTAAATAAGTATCTTTTCCTCTTAGAACTAACATTATTAACTTGCATCCCCAGCCAGAATTTTTCAAATCACTAACTACATTCTCCTGGTACCCTTAGTAGTCAACCCTCCCCACCTCTCTCCCTTGGGATAAGTCCCTAATTGTCTCTATGAATTACAGAGGAATTGGAGGGAGATTAAAATCACTAGGCTACAGTTCGCCTTCAGGAATATTCCCTTAGATTCTTAACTTTGTTTTTAAAGCCAGGTGTGGTGAATTCCTATTCTGTGTATGAAACAAGGAAAATGTCAGTATTAGAAAATGAAACACATCACTATTGCATGTGGATCCATAATAAATAAAACAGTTGTAGTATCCTAGAGAGCGAGAAGATCAGGAAACTGTTACTTTGGTTCCCCAGCAGCTGGCATGAATATCTAGTAGATAAACAGTCCAGTACCAGACCATTTACCTCTCTCCCATCCAGAAAATTGGTCTCATATTACAGTTTGGTGTTCAGTTCCCAAATGAGGAATGTATTCAGCCAACCTGTCTCAGGTCTCTTGGGAAATGTTACCGAGTAACATCATCATTCTCTGTCTTCGATGTGTTATAATTTCCATTTCATGTAATGCTTGAAAGAAAAGATATAATGAGAGTTTGCCTAATTTCACCGACCTATCTAAGGACCCAGATCCCAAATTTCTGTGATACATTAGCTGTATCATTGTTATCAAGGTTACCTCTAACAGCTCTTTCCACTCCTTTTTTTTTCCACATCAGGCTGCCTACATTGCAAAATCTGAGTTTGCAAAAAGTAGTAGTGCTGTAGAAAATGAGAGGAATTCCTGGTCAAAAACCTGCACAAGTGAAGTATGCTTGATAGCCCTATTTGATCTTCCTCTCACATAAACAGAGGACAGGGTTTTCTTTCTCTCTGAAGCTCTGTCCATCTGTGTTCTTTGCTAAATTAATTAGGCAAACACAACCGTCTGGGCCATTGTTCCAGTGAGCCCCCAGATGAGAATAGTCTTTCTTGTTCTTTAAAACTTGAGAACACAGATATAGTTAACTCACAAACCTGTACACTCAAATATCCGTACCAGAAATAGTCATATCAAGAAATAGCTATAATGCCATGAGACCTCTATAATTAGTCATACCCAATCCACAGAACCTGAGTCTGAAACATTACATATTTATAAAGCCCAGTGTGCAATAATTCTATGAAGATAAAGCCCGCTTTTTTTCCAGACAGGCTTGAGATAATCACAATGCCCTCACTAGTACTGAACAAAGGAAAAAGATGAATTTCTCAAAAAATTTAAACAAATTACCAAACTCTGACCACAGTGAAGACATTTAGTTTTGACAGGGTCTCATATGGATATTTTTAGGCTGTGTCCTACATGAAGGGTGTGTTTATGTATATACAAATAATAACACTCAGATTAAACTGGGGGTGTAGTTTTGTGCTGGATCTAAATCTGTTCACTTGGTCTTTACTGTGTTAGAAGTTGGAGCAGGATCCTGATTCAGTTTTCACAGCTAAACTGCAAACATAAATCTGAATAGACTCTAAATCTGGGACGAGTCTTTGTGGCTTAGGCATATCATTGTTTTAAAAAACAGCAGAAATCATCCTCAGAACACAGAACATAGAAACACAGTATCTGTGAGAGTTGTTCATTCCTAAGAGAAATATTTTATATTAAAAAATCCCTTCAGAATAAAATCTGGAAGACTGAATGGAAGAAAACATAAGGATTCTCTTTTGCATGTTGTTTAATTACCCCTGCTTCACGCCAGAAGAATTTACTGTTCCCTTTAGGATGTGATCTGCAATGCAAGCAATGCTAATCCAGGAAGGCTACTGGAGCAGCACTTTAAGGCATGACTAAAGAATGTTTTCTGAATTCAGAAAATCTGAGTTGGAAATCATACACAGCTGGGACCTCTAGAGGTTTAATGATGAGTTTATTTGGTTAGGAGGTATTGCTACCCACTTTACATTTTCATTTACTGTTATTTTTTTGAGTCAAAGACTAGCATGCACCAACACAAGTCGACCTTGAGAAGACTGCACAACTGCTTCATCTATCAAATTCTTAAGGACGCTTATAGATTTTTCATTACATATGTATATTTTTTTACATTTACTGCTAAATAGATGTCAGATCTGTTTGCAGTCCCAGTGAACGTTAATAGCACCTTATGTCTGGAACTCTGACAAATTCAGAGGTCAAATAGTTCCCCAGAAAGGTTCCCCCGTTCCAAAGAAAAATGAGAAAAGGAATAATGCTGCAAATACTGAAAAACAGTCAGTCTTCTTTTGGGATTACAAAACATTTATTTACCAAAGACAATAAGAGCTGGAAAACAGTAATTGTTATAGAAATGAAGATACATGTTATGCGTTGGGGTTTTAATATGAATACTTCAGGAACTAAAAACTGACTGAAAGGTAATCAGATCTTTGAAATAACAAATCATATTAGCAGGGATTTCTAATGTACGGACTTAAAGTCTTCTGAAATTCAGTGAGAGAAAAAGTAAATAGAGGGTAAAGAAAGTTTAAAGACATTTTGGCAAAACCAAAATACTGTCAAAACCAACTTGTAAAAGTGCAAATAAATATGTATAAACAAAAACTAATCAGAAGAAAAAATGATCCCATCCAGCTGAAGTAAAAAAGGGCAAATGTCATTTCCAACGTAACATAACTGCAACAGAATATACAGCAAATATTCTATAGAAAAATATCGTAAATTCAACACAGTTGTTCATTTGTGTATTGCAATCTGGTGCTAGTTGAAATAACCCATGCCTGGGAGCTGGTCCAGTGAGTTTCCACACATTAGTACTCTACCAACAGCACAATCAAGCAATGAAGTGCAGTCTTCTGGGCTTAACATACCAGACTGGGGAACTACGGAGGGACCTAGCTGTCAGTGTCATATTAATGACTGACTTTTTGTGATTGTTTTTACACTGGTGCATCCTGTAACAAAAATTTACAATTTTGTAACTGTTCTTTATATTTCGTGAGAGTCGTGTGGTCACGTTACAGGCATCAGGCATAAATTTAATAGGAAACAAGCTAGACTGTTTATCAGTTTTAATTTTACTGTCATTGTTTTCAATCTCTTTTCTCTGTATTGCAGAGGGAAACAGTAGAAGAATGAAAAGTTATTCTTGTTCTGTGTAGTATCCTCTAGAATAGAAATAGATTCTGCAGTGTTACCTCATTACAAATGATTATGAGTATTCTTAAATAGAATATTGAATTGATATCAAATCTCTTTTAAAATTTATATCTTATGAAAACAACATATAATGAATACAGGGATTTTTACGTCTTTTAACAGCTACCATTCAACTGTAATATAGATAACTGTATTTAAATGCAATATTTGCTAATTCTGGTATTTTTGTGATGTCTTAAAGAAAGCCACCTAATGTCCAAATCTGCATATTTTTTACTTGATTTTCTATGGGTATGATAAACACTGATATATTTTTGTGTCTTTATTCAAACACCTGTATATTCTCTGGACTAAAGGCTGATTCTATGCTAACGATAAAAACTGCAGAGCCTTTACTAAGCGTTGGAACATTGTCCAATGTCAAAAAAATTACATTTTTTTTTTATTTCATAGTGTGAAGAAAAAAAAAGCAATCATTTTCATACCAAAAGATGGAATTTTTTTCTGCAAAAATCTGCAGAATATGAAGGCAATAAGAACCTAACATCCTACTCTCTTCAGTTATCAGAGGTACATTTCAAAATAAAATATTCTACACTCTAATAGCACTGAACCATCACCTTTCTGCAAGTGGGTATGTTTAATAGATATATTGAAATAGTTTGAAGTTAATAAAATGACTCTTATATTTTTTAGTGACTTTGGATCAGGCTCAAATCCATTTATTTCTACCATTTCATTTTTTCTCCCATTGTACATATCCAGTTTAACTTCAGAATATGATTGATTTCAGCTAACATTAGGCTTTAAAAGTGTTAGGTATTTAGGATGCCTCTACAGTCAGTTAAGACAACTGTCTGGGATATATATTGCAGAATGATTAGAGGTGCTTGTCTCTCGCTCCTAAATACTGGTGAAGCCTAGATAGGTATACATTGCTAGATTTGTGAAGTAAAAGTGTATTAAGTGAATCCAAATCTGTCCATTTTAAGGTCTTTAGTGTATCTAGAAATTACACATCCAGGTCCCCTAAACATGCATCCCAAATTTTGGATTTCCTCAGTAAAGCGTACACTGATGATAGCACTGAACTATGAATGGGTAATCTGCTGTACATATTAAAAAAGTACTCTTTTATTTCTAAGGATGATCTTTTGATTAACATGCTAGACAGAGACTCAAACTATCCTTACATTCACAGACAGCTCCACTAGACAGGAAGAGTCTTCTGCTGGTCTTTTTTTTTAAAGCAGAATGTTTTAAAAGAATTTCCCTTCCTTCTTTCCATTTCTTTTAGCATAGATCTCCTTAAAAATTCAAATCCTTTGGCTTGTGGCATTTTTATTAGTGCCTATTAAATTAGAACTAATCACACTTGCTAATATATTTTCATGAATAGTTATATTGATATGTTCTCTTTTTTTCAGATATAATTTCAAAATTATGTTAAAATGTCTACATTTACTCATTAAAGTTAGGATAAAAGTCTTCTTTTAGACAATATATTTTCTGTTATTAAAGCACATAGTTAAATGTTCCTCAAGTCCATAGCAATACATGTGTGTCTTTTCTTTTTTCCCAGAGCCATAAAGACTAATACCTTATTTTCTGGAATCACAGTAGCAAGTTGCAAACTATGGGTGAAATGAAAAAATCCCTGTCCAATGTGCAGACAGAATATGGACAACGCTAGGCTTTCTTAGCCAAGACATTCACAAGAAAATAATAAAAAAAAAAGAAGTAAAAAAAGAATAAAAAAAAATACTGGAATAAGCCAGAACACTTAGAGGTACAACCAAATCCCATTGTAGTCACAGAAAGATTCTTGTTAACCTCTGTAGACGTTGGATGTAGTGATTCTAGATGGCTTTTTTGAAGTAATGTCTTTTTTTATCTCTTCCATCAGACTTTGAATTGGAATTTCTTTGAATCTTTAAAGCTCCTTGCAGTCATACAGCTCCAATACCGATGTTCCCTCAGAGCATGTATTTCAGATCACCCACATAGATTTGAAACATATAAACAAGAAATTTTGTAGAAAAATGACAAAATCATAGAAAAGTCCAGCTTAGAAGGGAACTCTGGGATCACATGTTCACCTTTCCCTTGAAAGAAGGCATGAGATTAGATTATCTATGGCTCTGTCAAAACAGCTTTGAATGTTGAATATTAGACTTGTGTAAAACATTTGACACTGTCCTGCATGATATCCTTGTCTCTAAATTGGAAAGAAATAGATTTGGCAGGTAGATCATTCAGTGGATAAAGATTGGCTGGGTGGTTGCACTCAAAGAATTGCAGTCAGTGGCTCAATGTCCAAGTGGCGAGTAGTGACGAGTGGCGTTCGTGAGGGGTCAGTACTGGGACCGATGCCTTTTAATGTCTTTGCTGGTGAAAATACTGGAGAACTATAGATCTGTGACTGACAGTGGGTTAGGACAAAACGGATTTGGGTATGATCAACCATGAAAAGATTAAAGAGATAGAAGCAGAACAAGTTTCACATGAGACGCTAAGGCTACCCACTATTTTACTTAGGACAGCATCATTTCAATATTATGCATCTTAATTTGGAACATTTGTAACAAAGTTTCATAGCATTCAGTACAACTGGTGAAAAAAAAGAAAAAAGCGGAGTGATAACTAACGTGCCAAAGTTATGCAGCTTGGACCACAACTAATATAAAAGAGGAAAAGTTTACTCCTAGCCCTGTTGTGTGGAATGAAAAGATTGGCCTCATCCTTGAGGTTGTAATGTTGTAGACAGAAGGTTTGTGTGGTTCTACTGATTTCTTACTTTTTTCAAGATATAGATTTTTCTTTTTAGGAAAATTGATTTCACTGTACGTTTTAATATCTTATGTGTATACAATGATATATTTCTCCCATGAGTGTTTCACTGATATGATTAGTCCATGGCAGATTAAGTGAAGTGAAGTTCCAAATTAAAAGTTATATTTTGCTATCTAAAAGCAGATTACTCTGTATGTCCAAGTTCCAATGACAGTCAACATAGAGCTACCAAGAGAAACTACAGAAATACTCACTTTAGATTTTAGACCTATATTTGCTCAACCAAATTGCTCTCTAAGATCTATTGACTGTCCTGATTAGATTTTCATTGACATAATGGAGACTAGAGACATATCTCACCTGTGTGTGATATGTAACTAAGCGAGCTTATCAGAAGTAAACGTAGGGATTAATGCCTCCTATGTGGATGTACAAGTTCTTTTCCGCACTTCTGAATTTTTAGTAAGACTTTGTACTAGATTTACTGCATTGTCAAATCACGGATTTTGCTCTATTGAAAACTTTTTTAGCTGAACTCTTTTTGAAGCTTTTTTTGTTTTGATGAAAATAACTAAAATTCTCCCTATTTGACTTAAACTAACTTTTGTACTCTAAGTTTTCAATATTTCCTTCTTACTTTTTTGGTTTGAACTTGGAGAGTTGTATTATTCTAAGTGTTAATCAGAAGAAAAGCAGAAACTGGAAACAAAGCCCACAAAACATATTTCCTTGACATGGCTGTCTTTTTCAGTCCAGTTTATTTTTGTTGTACTTCCACTAAAGAAGACTTGCCCTATTCTTCCTCTGGAAAAAATAAACTCCTACTTTCTACACGCCTACTGCTTACATGAAAGTAGAAGCAAATGATCTAGCAAAAGAAAAAAAAAATAAAAGGAGAAAGGAAAAAAGTATCTCACTTATTCATGGGTCAAACTAAGCTTTTCTTTAAAATCTTTCTGTATCTTTAATAGAAAAGAAGGTTTTGTACCAATTCAGCTACGTGACTCTAACAAGAGCCAGCTGGATGTGGAATAGGGTTATTGGTGTTTTCATTACTGAAGAGGTGGAAGGAGAAAAGCTTAACTCTTACAGCAATTTGATTTTCACTTTGAGGGTGTTGTTAGTTACTGGGCAGCCCTGGACAGCATTGAAAATAAGAGTGGCAAATGGACATCAACGTTAAAAGGCTTCAACATACAATGCTGGTAGTACTACTGTATTCTAGTGGCTCGCTAAAAAGATTAAGTAACAAACCTTAGGTTCAGTCAAAATCTATTTACATAATACCTGATTCTAGCATATGTGCATGGTCACTTTTAAAAATTTAAGATCTTGCCATTTTCTTATTATGTACTTCATAACTTCATGTATTTTAGATTTATTTTTAAGCCACACTTTTTCCAGACATTTATTTAGTGAATACCTCTTTACTGAACGATGCAATAATTAGAGGCAACCGGGTGATAGGAGTATTTTATTTTCCAGCTGACTACAATTCTGAAGCAAGTTGCCTCTTGACATTTAATAGACTAGCACTCAAATGAAGGACTCATTGTTTATTGCATAAAACATTGTTTGATTTCTCTCCAATTACATTTTGGACATTTTAACATTTACAAAAACTTTTAGCATGTTGTGAATTCAGAATCATGTCATGTACAATAAAGATGTGGATCTGCTCCAGATCACAGAGTACTTATTTCACTAAGCTGACCACTTTTTCTGTCAGGTTGAAATATAGTTTAACAGCTTTTATTTACTAAAACAAGCTTGCTGACAAGGGTACACAATAAACATGGAATTCTGGGATTCCAGTTTTCAAAGAGCAACTGAATTAAAAATTACTGATACCTGTGATGGCTTGCAATCTTTCAAAATGTGAGATATACAGATAATCATCCTCAGATTTGTTTCCGTTTTTTTTTTTTTTCACCCCTTTTTATTACAAGCAGAGTTCACATGTACAGACTTCCCTA
This sequence comes from Ibidorhyncha struthersii, assembly GCA_013398815.1. Classification (NCBI taxonomy): domain Eukaryota; kingdom Metazoa; phylum Chordata; class Aves; order Charadriiformes; family Charadriidae; genus Ibidorhyncha; species Ibidorhyncha struthersii. The sequence continues at coordinate 183,384 of VZSZ01003318.1, read as the reverse complement.
TAGGGCAGTGTACCTCATCTATCATGGGCTTATACTGTAAAAGAACAAACACACACACACCAAAAAAGAAAATATAGAAAAGAGGACTAAATCACCAAATTAAAACCCTGTTTTTTAAGATGAGTCATAATTTGCAAAAAAGGGATGATTAAAGTCAAGTTCTTAAGTTTATGTTTAAGGCCAATTCAATTAATAGGAACTTCTAAGGGTTTTATTTTCAGGAACTCTTATCAGCTAAATAGGTGTAAAAACAGATGCTTTTATATAGATTTTAAGACTTCTGTCTTAATTTGGTTAAGAAGTTCGAAGTAACAATGCGCAAAACGAGTATGTATTGATTTTTGTCCCCTGTACATCTTATGTGTGCGGTGTTTCATATTCCAAAGCTACAAGGTTAATTTAGGTAGCTCAGAATTTTTTTACTTATTTATTAATTTATTTATTAATGATAGCTGCTCTTCCTACCTTGGTTATAGATAAGACTGTGTTTTGACACGGGTTTCTTTTGGCCACATTTCAAGTGGTCAGCAGCCTCTAAACCCTCCACACGCCCTTCCCTTGGTACCACCAGCTCTGCTGGTAGGAATCTTTTGGGGCTCCAGAACTACCAGACGAAGGAACTGGTCTTCATGAAAATAATTTGGAGAGGAACAAAAAAGGGAAACAAAAAGTATTTTCAAATTGAGCCAATTCCCTAATCTCATTCCCCACAGAGAGCTGTATCAGGGGAAATAACTTGGGCAGGAAGCGCCAGGGAACCTCTAACGGCAGAAATGGAATTGGTTAAAGAAATCTGTGTCAAACCATACCCTAACTGTAAAAGGTTCAGCCCTTTGTGGCAGCCAATTGATTGTTTACTTCCCTTGATATTTCAGTCTTCTAACAGAGGATTCTATCGTATAACCTTTACTTGGGTAAGTAGTAGTTATTAACCCAAGCTTTCATACTGAAGTGCCATTGAAGTTGGTGGGAGTATTTACGTCAATAAAATGCCACATGGGTGTGTTAAGGATTATGGCACTGGACTCTCTTCCATTTGTTCATAAGATGTTCAGTCAGCTGACATTTCTGGCATATAAATGCCTCTGGATCTCAGGGTTTTGTTTTGTTTTCATTTACTAAACGCATTTGAGTAGATACATCTGAGACAAACAAAATTAAAAGAAAATGTGAAAAAGTGAGTCATTCACTTTACCCAGTCAGCAACTGTAGAAGTAATAAATGTTAGTACTGAAAGGCAATGGCACTAGGAGTCATCAAGTAGTATAAGACATCTATCTATGTGTTTTAAATAATGTATTACCTTTAGAGTGCTCCACTCAAAGGAGGGGGAATGCTTGAGAAGGGCTCCTCCAGAATCACACAAGAAAGGAGACAATGTAAGGTTTATTCTGAACGAGATATTTTAAGAATGAGACTTCTTAAGATATGGAGAGTAGAATCTTAATGAATTTGAAGGTTTTTATCATCAAATAATGAAACATTTCAAATTGTCCTAGTGCTTTAGATTATTTTGCCTCCATGACCAGAGGATAGATGAATTTAAATAGATGACTAACTTTTATTGACCTAACACTGGAAAAAAGTACTGAATGCTTACCTCTTGCCACAAGGAGAGGAGGAGGAGAAGGGCAGGAAAGAAAATCTGGCAAGCAAAAAAGGGCAAAGAGGAAAGAAGTTGAAGAGCTGTAATCAAGTGGGAAATAAATGCTAGGAATAAAAATGCAATGCTGGCAGAAGAAAAATATTATTAGAAATGGGAATCAAATAAATTAATATTAAGCTTATTATAAATTATAATAATTATTATAAATTATTAAGTTTATTATTTAGCCTAGAAATTAAACACTATTGAAAATATACTAGCAGTATGTCAGTGACAATGATGCAGTGGAAGGATATAAATGGGAAGGAAGGAAGGGAGGGAGGGAGGGAGGGATGGATGCAAAGATAACTTTTATGATACGTTCCAATTTAATGATAAACTTCAGTTTGTTCATCGAACAACTTATATGACTGGGTTATCTATCACAGCAGATGACTCAAGGAACAGGAGGCCTTTCACAGTCAAATAGTCTGATGTAATTAGTACAGAAGAAAGAGAACAGGAACAAAATATGAACAGAAAAATGATGGTCCTATGACCAGTTTTGAAACATGTGTATGTGTCTTATTAGGCAAGCAATCTCATTATACCAGACCTTCTGTATCTGTATAAATACAAAAATTATTAAAATAGATGAAAGAGAACATTGTCACTTCTTTTCCTATTTTAACACAACTTACATAACAGAAAAAAACTAATTTACTGTTCAAATTGTAATTGAGGAGAAAATATGCCTTTGAATATGTTGCAAATAATTATGGGAATCACAACATAGTTAAAAAAGAATAGGAGGAAAAAAATACACTGAATTTTACAAGCTTTTTATTAAGATTCTGGAAAATGTTGGATTTTCTGGCACATTTGGAATAAGCTTTTATAATTTTATTTCTCTACCATCACAGGATGCATTATCCTCCTGTAATTTTTTTAAATAGCATGGATGTTTAGATTACTTGCAAAGCCCATACAGGTAAGAGATCAAATGTACTTGCCATTTAAAGCCTGAGTTCATGAGTTTGGGGGCAAGGATATAACCCTATATACACATATTTGTCAGCAAAACCTGTTGCATATTTCCATAAATACCTTTTCTTTCATTTCAATTTAGAACCTTTTCATATAGAAAATTAAATGAAATTT
>VZSZ01003318.1:156362-180604 GCA_013398815.1 Ibidorhyncha struthersii | reverse complement strand
TCGGGTGGGGTGGTAGCCTCTGTGGCTGCTTCTCATATACACATAAGTTACATCTTTCTCATGAAAGTATCACCAACAGAACAGATTGAACTGCTGTATTCAGTGTATTAGGAAAATAATACAATTTCTTTTGCTTTCTATTTCTAAGCATCAGATACCAGGAACAGTTGAGTTTCTTAAGAGGCCACTCACAGTTTCTGTTTGTTCTGGGACATAACAACCAGTCTGATGCTCAAACCGAGTCTGATCCAGCTCCTCCTGAGGACAAGGGCACTGTTACAGAACACAGCGGGAAATGAGCTAAACCACAGAGATGAAAAACAGGTATGAGGGAGGCAGGAAAACAAAACCAGGCTAAATCACAGAGGCATTAATCAATTAAGAAGTGCTAAGATTTCACTGAAGCCTTTCATTTGAGCCAGAGCAATCTGAGACTCCAGCACAAGTATACTCCAGGACAGGCAGAAGCAAGGGGGGTTTGCTGCTCTCTAATCTTGTAGCATGCATTGCATTGCCAGTAGTGCCTCATGAAGTCTTCTCAGCAGTGCTCCTACTTGATTCTTCACTAAGGTGATGTCTCTATCAGTTCTTCATCACAGAATGCAAATGATAGTCGACTATAAGTCACTTATTTCCCTTTTATCACCTGCAGTCTCTCCACTTCTCAGGGAGCTTGATACGGTGCTGAGGAGACCAATCACTCCAAATTCAACAGAGGTCCCTTATAACTTACAGGTCTTTGTCTTATTCTGGATGAACACTACTAAAATCAGTGAAAAGTTTGTCAGAGCAAAACTTGTTGTATTCAGAAAGAAAGTTAGGATTTGGCCCACTTTTAGCTCTTCAGAAATTAACTCTTATCTGAATTGAAGAGAGACATGAATTCAAAAAAATAATGAAGATCAATACAGGAGACCTTTCTCTCTCTAAAGCACCGTAGGAAAAAAATGACAGCTGAAATTAAATAAGTTCTTATCAGTGGTCACCACGGAAATCAAGACAAGTCTTCAGAAATGGAAACAATATATTTCTAACAACCATAAATACATTTCCTTAGAAAGAGATTGAAATAGAGTATCCGAGGGACTTCAAGAGATATTTTAGTTTATGGGACATAAGTGATAACATAGGAAAAGATGATTACCATACAACTGAAAAATACAAGTGTGGTGAGACAGATACCCTTTTTGATCTTTAAAGTATTCTCTGTTTGAATATACTGCAGTGAAATTATGGAACCAATGAACTGAGCTGTGTTATCCAAATGACTCATCGTTTCACATCATTTTCATTTTGCTTTTTAAGATGGAAGATTTGTTAGAATTTATTGATATATTTATTCCGATTAATGTATATAAATTTAGTATCAAAGACTATATGAATTGGTTAAGAAGCAGTGCCATTTTCAGTGTAGATTTGCTTGGTGCTGAACATCAGCAAATCATGCTGTGCTGGGAATAGGAAATATGAAATTTCTAGTGAGCTACTATACAATGATTGATTGTATTTTTATAAAGTGAACACAATTTGCCTGCAGTGCTAAGATTATTTACTTAGTTATTTATTTAGTATCTTTTGTTGATCAAAACTGCTTGTGGTTATTGTTGCCAATATACAAATCTGTGGTTTAAACCGGAAAACCTAAGTGCTATGTGTCTGATCAGAATTTTATGACCAGTGTGAGTTCCTCTATGCTGAGTGAATGCTTGTGTCTCTTTGTTAGTTTTCTTTTTAATGAATGAAGTTCATTTCTGTGTGAAGACTTTCAGAGATTCAAAATTAAAAAAGATACTTCATTAGATTTCTAAGTGGACCAACTGAGTAAATGAGTAAGGTGGATTTTGATCCAGTATTAATCTTGATCTTCTTGATCATTTGCAAACAAGAAATGTATAACAACATAGGGCTTAAAATTTTTATTTTACTGCTTGCATATGTTAGAAGTAATTAATTACACAGCACCACCAGCGGCTTTTTCATCCTAAAACTATTCAATCATTGTGTAACATGCTGTGGAATAATTACTAAAATGATCAAAAATACAGCATTGTTTGCATATTAAGGAAAAGTACAAAATCAAAAGGCTTCTAGGGTAGAATACAGCCGCAGCTGGTATGTGAAGAATTCACCGCATCTGCAAGCATCACAAACTAACACGGGGAGTGGAGTGGGATGGAGATCCTATGACCAAGCCCTGTGATACTGCAGCAGATATGGGAACGAGATGGTCCTATGGAACTGATAAGCCGCATACTTACTAAGCTGAGCCAACAGTTTGTCAAATTTTGACGAAATGCTGTCCTTTGTGTGAACTTTGCTCATTATAATGTCATTATGATACCTAAACACACCTCCATCCCAAAAGCTACCCACCTCCAACGTGCGACCACTCCTCCTTGAGTCTGCGCCCTGAAATTTTTGTAAACTATACCTTTAAATGTGAAGCGAGAGAGTTTTACACCAATCACAATAAAAGTATTTATGACTAGAGTCACTCAAACTCCACCTTGAAAGTTAAAAATAGTATAAAAATAGCCCAAGAGTGGGTGAATATCGGGGAAGACACCATCGCGAACAAGTCAAGGAGGAGTCCATCAAAGATGTCCTTTGACTTCTGGGACCAGTCGATGGGCTGAGCCTTTCTTCCCCCCTATACGGACGCCTCTGTGTAAGACTTAGACTATACCAAGCGCTTCCTCGGAAAACTTACAAATCTCTCTAGAGAGTCTCTTTCCTACACTTATAGCCAGGTTGTATGGTTTCTAACTTTGTCACACGTTTTGTGTAATTAACAATACTTTTATTTGCACGTGCTTTGCAGACAGTGTATTTATCACCGGCAATCCATAAAGAACCTCTATCTCTGTTGCTCAGATAAACTGCACTGTGAAAGTAGCTAGTCGTTTGGGTTTCCCACTGAACGCAACCAAAGAGTGGGCATGTTAGTTCGTGAGTACGACTAGGCTGAAGGTGCAGTCCACTATCTGTGTATCCGGAATCGTAACAGTTTGACATATCAAACGTGACCGGACTGATAGTGGTGAATTGGACATCACTCAGAATTTAAATCTAGCCGCACCTAGCCTCCCACTTCGGTGAGGAGTGTTAGAATGCAAGGGGGTTTATCTTCTGCCAAATTACTTTGCATCTTAACGCAACACATGCCAGTGCTGTGTTTCAGAAAGTCATTAAAGTCTTGAAAACAAAAATACCTTCATTCAAGATCCACTAGTGAGAAAAGACCATAATCAGATAAATTAAGTGAAAATTAATTATATAGAAAATTCCAATCCTCTTCTTACCTGTTATTTTTCATCTCCAAATAGATAATTCTACATATTTTATTTCCTTTAGACACAACTAATAAGGTATTTTACCTTTCACAATATTCCATGTATCATCATGATAGAGCTCAGAGGGTTGTGGTTAGTGGTGCAGAGTCTAGTTGGAGGTCAGTAACAAGTGGTGTCCCTCAAGGGTCAGTACTGGGTCCAGTCCTGTTCAATATATTCATCGATGATCTGGACAAAGGGATAGAGTGTACCATCAGCAAGTTTGCTGATGACACTAAACTGGGAGGAGTGGCTGACACGCCAGAAGGCTGTGCTGCTTTACAGCGTGACCTGGATAGGGTGGAGTGTTGGGCAGAGAGGAACTTAATGAAATTCAACAAGGGTAAATGTAGGGTACTGCATCTGGGGAGGAATAACCCCATGCATCAGTACAGGTTGGGGGCTGACCTCCTGGAGAGCAGCTCTGTGGAAAGGGACCTGGGAGTCCTGGTGGACAACAGGATGACCATGAGCCAGCAATGTGCCCTGGCGGCCAAGAGGGCCAATGGCATCCTGGGGTGCATCAAAAGGAGTGTGGCCAGCAGGTCGAGGGAGGTCATCCTCCCCCTCTACTCTGCCCTGGTGAGGCCGCATCTGGAATACTGCGTCCAGTTCTGGGCTCCCCAGTTCAAGAAGGACAGGGATCTGCTGGAGAGGGTCCAGCAAAGGGCTACAAAGATGATTAGGGGATTGGAACATCTTTCATATGAGGAGAGGCTGAGGGATTTGGGTCTCTTTAGTCTGGAGAAAAGAAGATTGAGGGGGGATCTTGTTAATGCTTTCAAATACTTGAAGGGAGGATGCCAGGGGGATGGGAGCAGTCTTTTTTCAGTGGTGCCCATTGATAGGACGAGGGGTAATGGGCACAAGCTTGAACATAGGAAGTTCCATCTTAACATGAGGAGGAACTTCTTTACTTTGAGGGTGGTGGAGCACTGGAACAGGCTGCCCAGAGAGGTTGTGGAGTCCCCCACTCTGGAGACATTCAAAACCCGCCTGGACGCTGTCCTGTGCAACCTGTTGTAGGTGACCCTGCTCTGGCGGGGGGGTTGGACTAGATGATCTCCAGAGGTCCCTTCCAACCCTGACAATTCTGTGATTCTGTGATCACAGCAGTACTACCTAGCGGGCAGTATCATTATATTCAGTTTGCAGACAAAGAGATAAAGAGAGATAAATGATTAATTGAAAGTCAGAAAAGAGGTCTGTGACAAATAAGACTTTGAAATTTGGTGTCCCAAATGCTAGACTTCCATTAGGTAAGACTTTATAAATCTAAAGCAAAACTTTCATCCAGTTATCTAAAATTATAATGTCTCTTCAATTCAACACTATGCTCAGAAACAGAAATTACACCAGAGCTTAATTTGCTTATTGACCTATGAATTAAATGCATCAAGACTAGTATTTTAAATCTAAAGGAAGACCTATTTGTCTCTTTCATTCTTTTTAATAGCAATATATTTAATATTTTGTTCCACGACCGATTGAAGAGTTTTCACAGGTTTCTTGAGGAATTTCACTAAAAAGATTCCTCAATTTTTCACATTTTGAGAAAGACATAAATACCTATTTTCTTGAAACTGGCAAATAAGAATTGAAACTACACTAAGAAAAAATAAAAGAAAAAGAAAAAGAAAAACAAATGCCGCTGCATGGAGTAAAGCAAAATGAAGAAAAGAAAAACTATTTAAGTTACAAAACAGCTGAAATATCAACCTCTCAAAAAGAAGAAAACACTTCAACAAAAATAGAGATGAGAATGTGGATGTTTTAAAAGGATTTCACTTGGTGGAATTTGCCATCATGAAAATCAATATAAGATACAAACCGAGTTTTATTTGGTTCTATTTAGCATTGAATAACCACTGAAATGTGGATGTGAAAATACAGTCTGAAAACCAAGCTACCTGCTAAAAAAAACCCAAACCTGTCATAGTACTATCATCAAGAACTATAAGAGCTCTGCAAATAAAAAGAAAAGAAACATAAAGATGTTAAGAGATAGAAATGAGAGATAAGGCAGTCTGGAGATTTTGATAACAACGAGACACTGCAGAACATATAAAGCCAGCACACCATTCCAGGAGCAAGGGTCAAAGAAAGAAAGGAGTATTTCCAGAATGAAAAAGGGAAAGTTTGTATGCATTACAGTAAAACACGGCTTATAAAATACATTGACAATAGCTATAGATACATTAATAAGACAGTCCAGTTCAAGTTTTGAATATAATTTCCCATTCTCTTTCTTCCTGTAAAGGTCATAATTATTCAAAATCCAAGTTTTGAATGCTAGGCCATTATAGATAGGGCATAGCTAAACTCAGCTATGCAGAGAGACCAACCTTAATCAGCATGCAGACCGTTGTATGTTCTGTAACCGCTTTGTAGATAAGTAAACATGGTATATGAGAGCTGTCTATCTGGCACTCAGCATAAAAGCTGAACAGAAAAAAAAACCACAGTAAAAAAAGAACACACAAGAACTAATAACTCCCCCCCACCCCAATAAACAATTCAGAAAATAAAATCCTGTGCAGCCATAACACCATTATTTATCCTGTTCCTAGTATAGCTCCCTGGTTACATAATTTTTTTATAGCTTTTTCTTAGCATGATGTTGAACTTTTCTGATTTTGGTATTCCTGACCTTTTGGAGTCTTCACAGCTGCCATATTTTAGTCCTACTCCTTAGGGTACTCTGATTTTCTTACTGAATTAATTACTTCTTTCTTCATCTGTAAAAGAAATAGACACCTTACTTAAATGTCTTAACTGGACATGTAATTAATACTTAGTAGTCTTTTTAGATATACTAAATAGTGTAAATTACATTAGCCATACTGCTCATAATAGTCCCTACAGATTACAACGATCAAACAAAGAGATATACAGATACCAACAGGTAGACCCTCCAGACTCCAAAGAGCTCACAGAGTGAATTCACATATCAAGGACAGGTTAAAAGAGAGCCACCAAACACAAACAGAAAAAAAGACCAAAAAAAAAGACATTCAATTAATCCAGATTTTCACTTCTGTGCTTCTATGAAAATTTTCATGTATGTTCCTTGTTTTCTCCACATTATCCATCCACCAGTTTGTCATGGTTTGGGCCAGACTGGCCACTGAGGCAAACAACAGATGCTCTCCCCCACCTCTCTCTGCAAAGACAGAAGGGAGAGAGAGACAGAGACTTATGAGTTCAGAAGGAACTAAACTACTTTAATGAAATATTAATAATACAATAAAAAGAAAATAATGAAATATATACAAAGCCATATCAAGCTCCCAGGATGTCAATCACGACACCGGCTGGCACTGGGGAAGTCCCGGGCTGGACTCAGTAATAGATGGGGACTGGATTCTGGATCTGGATTCAGGATCAGGATCAAAGGCAGATGAACAGACAGAGTCCATCTCGGATGTTGGCCATTGAAGAAATAGGGCTGACCTTTTGATCCCTCAGCTTTTATACTGAGCATGAGGCAGATGGGATGGAACACCCGGTTGGTCAGTTTTGGGTCACCTGTCCTGTCCACTCCTCCCTGCAGGTGGGACATCCCCACACTTTTCCGCTTCTGACCCTCCAACGGGGCAAGTAACCAAGTTGGTTGGCCTTGGGTGTTACAGCAATAAGTACAAGCATGAGCCTCTCTTCATACCATGCCTGGGCATCAGCTATAAACATAAGTGTTACCACCCTGTGAGTGAAGAGTTTCTGCACCACATGCTGTTAATTTCAGTAGTTAGAAGAGGCTTAGCTAAAAAGCAAAGTTACTGAACAGAAAATTGGTCCTGTTTTACCTCAAACCAGGACATGGCTCTCAACTGAGGAACTAGTTGTTCCCCCACAACTTTGGGGAGGGAACTTTTAGGACTTTTTACTATTAGTTGGGACTTCTCCCAACTAATTTGCTGATTACCTTTCTTTTTATGAAGGCAAATATGACAAAACCAATTGACAGGAATGCCTTAAAAAGATGTCATGACTTTCACAGCTTACAGTACAATAGAATTAAGACAATTCAGCTTTAAGTTAGCATAAGGCAGAGCACAAATCCAGAGCTGAATGCAGATATTAGTTCAGTTCTCTAGATGTTTGAATAAAAAGTATCAAAAACTGGGTCCCCAACAGCTGATGAATACTAATTTCTTCATTGGGAAGCAGTAAAATAAGACTAAAACTTCCTTATTCTTGTGGATTTTAGAAAGACCCTGATAAATCTATTTGATGTATTAATCATTGAAAAAACAGAATAATCACTTAAAAGTTGTAGTCAAATAATTGATCAAGATTTTTTTTCTTGCTTGAAAAAAAAAATACTGTGTTGCATTCAAAATTTTGCTATGTGCATGAAAAGAACACATTTTATTTGAGAAGCCAAGAATTTATTTCTAGTCAATTAAAATAATTCTAGCAGTCTAATCAAAATAAGGCAATTATAAAAAATACAACAGAATATTACAGCAAGTCGTCAGTCCAACACTGTCTGCTGGCAGCCTGAATCTGTCAGTGGGGGTCCTCTAGGTTGGTCTATGTGCCCTTTTTCTCAGTGATTCCCAGTTATTCAGGTTTTCTATCCTCTTTGTTAACTTTAAAACTGATTTTATCTTGGACATTACCAGATATGATTTGAGGTTTGTGACTTCTGTTTTCAGACTAGGACTTTTAGCCTTGAAGCCCAGTAAATACATGATTGCCATTGTTAGTAATAGGCTGTGTACTGACTTTGTGGGGCCTCAGGACTGGGGTTTGCAAAGTTAACTTTGTCTGAATTTGCTTTAAACTGCCTGGAACTTTGTTTTTATTTGATTTGTCTGTAACAGTAATTTTTCCAATGACTGTAGTTGTAGTTTTTATATAGATAGAAGTACATGCATGGGATGGTAAGAGACAGAACACAGGCTCCAGACCTCAGGGTTATAAACAACCCATAAAATGCAGACATGAGAGCTGTTTTTAGGTTTTGTCCATAAAGAGAAAAGAGAAAAAGTAAACAATATACATAAAATGGACCATATGTAAATATGGTTGTAGACCCCTGAAGAAAGATCAAACTGCAAAATGGGTTTAACAAAGACATAAAAATAGCCTTAGGTAAATCCTGGAGAGAGAAGGAGGAAGAAACCATCATAATTAACATCATATTGCTGCAGATGAAGGACCTAGGATGTTGACGACTTGCCATACCCCGCTTCCGTTTGAAGCCATTTACCTCAGGACACAGAGGAGCAGTGGAAAGATGGGCATAACTCCAGAAAAAAGGGCTAGGTACTAGGATGTATGTATAACAATTTAAACTGTATTATAACTGAGATTTTTTTTCCATAATGGTAGTACACTTTATTTTCTGTTTCTGTAATAGCTAAAGCTGTACTAATAAAAACTCTTTGATCAGACTGCTAAGATTTCAACTGTATGAACAATAAACTTTTGGCTGCATATATAAAGTGTCTGCCCATAATAAGATTTCAAGGAATAGCCTCTGGTATCATTCTGTGTCCACCCATCCATGCCACTTTTTATTCAGAGACAATTTAATCTGCACAGAATAACTATTTGTTATCACTGTGAACTAAAGCAAATTTTTTAAAAGTGACCTGATCATTAGACGATTTCTAACATATGTAAAGCAAGATAAAATAACTCAGGCCAAGAAAAGCAAAAACAAGTCCTGAGTCTACAAAACCTGGGACTGTCTACTTGTAATGGTAATAGCCATACTTAATCGGTTACAGGAGATGACTGGAAAAAGTGAAAAAAAAAAAAACACAGAAGGAGACATGGATTAGTAAAAGTAATTGATAAGGGAAATGGGAACGGGGTGAAGGGTGTGAGGGACAGGTGTACTGTGAGGTGAAGAAAGAGTGAGGAGGCCTGGAAGTAGCTGCAACACAGGAAAGAGACTGGTTTTAGTGCACTAAACCCCACCATTACTTTAAAATACTATTACAGAAATCAGTGAAAAAGGCACCACTTTTTAATTCTGAACTTGTAGCGTTCAAGTGAGGGCGTCACCAAGTTGCTGTCTTCATAACTGCGATCTTTGCCATTTTATGAAAACTTACCATTTACTAGCCTAGTTCTCATTGTTTTATATATAAAAACTATTTGTTGAAATATGAGCTAGTTATGACTAAAGTGAGACTGGGAGTTTAATTATTTTACCCCTGCAGTGTGTAAGGTATCTTGGACCAGGGTGTCGGTTCAGGGGCATTCCTTGTATCTCTCCAAAGAAGAAATTCACCCTAAGCAAACTGAAATAACTAAATGGCAAGGTGACCAATTAATTCTTAGCCATATGAAGCACACTGATTCTCCAAAGGCTATGGAAAATGTGTAGATTTATTCCAATCTATATGTTAAAAGGATATTTGCATTATAGTAAAATCTATCTAAATGAATGCTAGCACTTTTTAAGTGTAGCTCAATATACAAAAGAGCTCCTAACAGTGGGAGTTGAGCCCTTCTTTTTTATTCCTGTGAAAAGACATATAGTTCTTTGTAGCGATAAATCAATTCATATCTACTCGGAAGAACTTCACAACCTTTTCTAACTTAATTTAAAAAATCAATATAAAGAGCCAACTGTAGGTCCAAACACTGAAATTGATGTGTCACCAGAAGAGAAAGTTAATGAAGACAAGATACCACTAAAAGGATTCAAGGTGTTACCAATGAATATTAAAGACACAGGCCTGATATCATAGAGACTTACGTCAGCTTTTTATAAGCTGAGGGTCTGACCACAAACTGTAAAGCAACATGGGGCCAGATTCAGCCTACCTATATTATCTGAGATAAAACAACACATAAAAGTAGCCTCCTAGCTTTAGCAGGATCTCCTAAGTGAGGCAGCCACACTCCTTCCACAGCTGAGTGACAAAATCTTTTGGAGAAGTTGCTTTTCTCTACTGACATACATCTTCACCTGCATTTCCAAATGATGTATCAACTAATAGAACCAGGCAATGGAAAATATGGGTCGCATCAAAATACTTTATCAGGAATAGGTGCCAAGTACTTTTCTGAGCAGACAGGACCAGTGGAGCAAATGTAATTTTTTTTTTTCACACAGCAATCTAATAGTAACAGTACCTTAAGTACTTAAAGTAACAGAATTGAGACATAAAGTTTTGCCCATCCTGAGAATGCTTAAACCCACAGTTCTGCCTTCTGAGAAAGTGTCTGAACTTCCAAAGTGCAGAGCAGCCAGGGCTGAGGTCTTGACCTTCCTGATGAAAAGAGATACCCCACCTGGAGTACAGTGTCCAGCTCTGGAGCCCTCAACATAGGAAAGACATGGACCTGTTGGAGCAGGTCCAGAGGAGAGCCACAAAGATGATCAGAGGGCTGAAGCACCCCTGCTACGAAGACAGCCTGAGAGAGTTGGAGTTGTTCAGTCTGGAGAAGAGAAGGCTCTGGGGAGACCTTATTGCAGCCTTCCAGTACCTAAAGGGGGCCTACAGGAGAGCTGGGGAAGGACATTTTCCAAGGGCATGTAGTGATAGGATGGGGGTAATGGCTTCAAACTGAAAGAGGGTAGATTTAGATTACATATTAGGAAGAAAATTTTCACTCTGAGAGTGGTGAGGCACTGGAACAGGTCACCCAGAGAAGTTGTGGAAGCTCCATCCCTGGAGGTGGATGGGGCTTTGAGCAACCTGGTCTGGTGGGAGGTGGCCCTGCCCACAGCAGGGGATTGGGACTAGATGATCTTTAAGGTCCCTTCCAACCCAAACCATTCTATGATTCTATGAAAAGGGGATAACTTTTAGTAACCAAATGCAGCATTCTGGAAGTCATACAGATAATAAGCAAAAAGAACCATGATTCCTGTATGACAAGGTCTCTGCTGAGATTTAAGATTCTTATTCATTTATGGTCAACATTCCCAATGACAATCATGCATTTTATCCAATTACTTTTAAATGTAAAATGCGTAAATAGTCTTTGACATAGAGTTCAGTCTCACAGTCCCTCCCACCTCCTCATCCACCTAGTTAAGTGACACAGCAGCTCAATGAGGCATCCATTTTGGGAAGTGCAAAATCAATTTTTCTGGTCTTAATCAGTTAAATAAATACTTGCATGTAAATGTTAAATCCTATATATAATAATTAAGCACAGTCAAAGCCAAATTAAGAGTAGCCCATTTCAGGATTTTTTCCACCTGACACTGTTTATTGGATTTGTGCCAGATTCAAAAATTTCATTGCTTAAACCTATTTTTTTTAAATATTAAGCACATTGTTTAGCCCATTTTTTTCCCTTGCCCATAATAATAATAGATCTGATTACAAATAAAAATAGTAAGAATAACATATAAATATTATACCTTTTATTTGGATTTTAGCATTTGTATAATGATCCCTTATAAATTTAAGAACTTATTTTCGTATATATGAGTATATTTATAAACTGTCACATGCTTTGTGTGGAAGAATGTTAGATTAAAGATTAGGCAACAATATGGAAAGGGGAAAATTATCTTCTTTCAGTATAATTATCAATTAAAGACGCTGTAGTATAGCAGTATATTTCGATGGCTAACAAATAATCATAGAATCATAGAATCGTCATGCTTAGATTCCAATAACCTTCTCTTAATATAACATTTTAAAGAAATTTGTCCATACTATACCATGCATTCAATGAATAATTTACAATATACATTAAATGTATATCTGCCTTTTCACATAACTGGAATGTGCACAATGCATTACATAATTTTTTTTTACTTCTTGGACTTCTTTCATGCTCAAAGCCATGAATTTAATTTTCTTGTATTCCAGCTATGAAAATTACATTGAACATCCCAAACTCATAGCACAGTTTAGGTGGGGATTTTGAGTCTGCTTTTGCATTTTTGAGGTGATTTCTTGGTGACGTCAAGGTCATTTAGTTCTTCTCCTATTAGAATTGGTTATACTTCTGAATGAGCACTATCCTAAAAAGCTATAGATAATCAGATTGTAATTATGGAGTCATTCACATCCCTGGTTTGCCTAAATGGAATAAGGAACCCTAAATCTCGTCCTCTCAAACAAATGTGAGAAATATCAGGCATAATTTCAAATACTTACTTTGTCCCATTCAGTTCAATAGTATATACCTAAATACCATAACCCAGCCATGTGTTCTAACCAGTGAGCAATGGGTTTCTCTCCTTCATTTAGTGATTACATTCTACTGAACTGGAAAAAAAGGCTGAGGAAAGCGAGACAAACCAGTATCCAAGGGTCAAAGCAATCAAAAGGTATTTAACGAACATATCTTCAAGATTTTGTCAATGTGAGAAGGCAAAATAATGGGAAGACTTGATCTAAATGTTTTCAGTTATTCCAAGCTTTTCTTCAACTTCAGTGTTTCATGAGCTTGAAATTTTTCATTCTGAAATTAAAAATTTCTCTTAATTTCATTTTGTTCAAAATCAGTCTGCTTCTGTGAAGAGCTTTTGTCTTGACAAACCTGCCTTTTCTAATAAAATACATTTCCTTATTATAGTAATGTCTGCTTATGATACTTATTTCTACTAACTCTAATTGTAAATGCATGCCTGCAAGCTCCTGCTTGAAATGTCTTTATCAGGATGGGCTTTTTTGATCAGGGAGCTGTGTTCTGAAGGAACAGAGCTGAAAGAAATAAGCAGATTTAGGGTTAAAAATATCAATAAAGAGCCTCTGCTGTAAAATATTAATCGTTCAGATAACAGAAGAGACTTTTAAAGCAAAACAAAAAAAAAGCTAATTAAAATTGAATGTAAAATATTGTTTTATATACAGCATGACAGTTATTCTTGGAATCCTGGTGTAATAGTCTTCAGCACTTCAAGACAATCTTATTACACTATATGATAGACTTCTGTGTGCAAATAGACTAAACTCTGATAATCTATCTAACATTAATTCCACATTCCAGTGAAGCAGCTTTCAATGCTTTTAAGGAAATGGAAAGATTTACTTTTGCAAAGACTCCAGCAGCAAAAGTTATTCTGATTTCAGCAGAAGTTCCATGGATTGAATATTTTAGAATTATGTCCTAAAAGCCAGATTAAATATTCAATAACTTTAACTTACTCCAGTAGCTTTTTCCAGGCTAATGTCTTTATCAAACTACATTTAATGTTGAGCAGCTCTTTTCATGGTGGTCTGTAAAAACAGATTGTTTCCTCTTCTAATTAGATTTTCATTTGCATGAAAAGAGTATCTTTGATTAGAAGCATTTACAGCTTATTTTTTACCACAGCCTTCTGTGAAATCATAATCATTTTCATAGCAATAATTTGTGATATCACAAACAGAAGATTATTAATTCAAGTTGAGATGATGAGCTGTTAAGATCCTGTTTTCATTCAAGGTTTTTGGCCATATGGAAAATAAGAAAATGGGTTATATAAAACTGCACAGCATCAGTAGATACTGCATTGAGAGCACTGAAGACCGATGTTTATCTGCAGAGCAGATGTCATTACTTTTAGCTTCTCACACACAGACATACCAGTAGGTGTTTCAGCCTTGTTTTGGAAGAAGCACATCTGAGTGAGAGTGAGAAGGTTGTTGATTTTCTTTGTTCACCAAGAAAAGGTGACACAGAGGCCAGTTATTGTAGGAGAATGACATAGCTTCTCTGAAAAAACATTTGATGAATCACTGTATAGCTTGAGAAAAGAAAAGCTAATATAATATATTGGGAGAGATATATCAAAACACTTTTATCTAGAAATTCTAATTTGCCACAATACGGATGCATCTTAGCACTCTTTAGAGAATGCTTTGTTTATAAACAATATAAACATTTTACTTAATCTCTTTTTTACTTCATCTTCCTTCACACACTTATCAACCACCTTAAATGTAAATGGGATCTTTATTTTTTAACAGCTCATCTGTTCAGCCTGAATTTGTAATCATCTGTCTGTGGTAATATAGATTGTTGCTATAGCTTGTAGTTTTGAACTAACTTACACATTTTGCATTATTGAAAGATATTTTCATTGTAGTTCCTGGATTCTGGAATTTTGACCCCTTTTTGACCAAATAATTTGATTAATTTTGTTTACCCTTGAAGTCATCTTGTAAGACAAAGATGTTTACAGAAGCTCCCAAGGAGTATAACAGTGGATTTAAATGAGTTAAGTTAGCAAAGGTCTCAAAGTATATCAAATTGCATCAAATGCCTAGCATTATTTTCATCTATGAATCATATCACGATTTGCACAAAAACAGATCCTGTAACCAATTAAATAAGGACCTACACTCATTTGTACTCGTTCATTTGTACTCTGATTTTAAAAAAGTTCTTATTCCCATCAGAATTACAGATCCACCACATTTCATAAAAGTGCTACTACCCATGGAGGGCCAAGCTGTAAAAGCTTTAAAGTATGGAATATTTCCTGTTCATAGAAGCATACGGGCACACAATCAAAAGCAATCAATTTATGGCAGCTTTACAAGTCACTGTTCATCAGGTGGGTTACAACAGACCATATGTGCACACTTAGCTCACCCTTTCTTGTGAGGTAAAATGCATTAGTTTAAACTAATTTCATGGGAGTGTAAATTTTACCTTACCTTTTGGCAAGGTTAAGACGACATGTAGTCCATTGCAGTGATACAGCAGCTGTCTGCTGTCTTGTTGGAAGGCTGTAACTCAGTCTGGATTGATCCAGGTAAAGCTCTTAGACTATCAGGTTTGACTTCTGTAAAAGGTAATTTTTATTGATCTCAGTGATTGAATACCATAAATCATATCTTTCAAAAAACATTTGATCCTTAACCAAAGAGTCAGAACGAGGAAAGTTTACTGTCTTCTACTAATTTCATTGATTTAATTGCATCCTCCCTTTATCAAAAATGTGCCTTTTATTTCTAATTTCACTAGATTTTATAATTTCAATCTATGATTCTTCTTATACCTTTCTCTATCAGATAAAAAAGCCCAATAAGTCACTGGAATTTTCTTTACATTAAGATACTTACACATCATTTTCAATTTCTTTGAATACTACCTTGTGATATGAGTAATTTCTACAATAGCATCAACCTCAGTGAGGGTAATCACTATCAGAAATATTTTTTAATTCATCCTTCAATTCTGCATTTGTCATATACATCTTCACTCTCTTCATCGAGTATTTTTGATACTAAATACTGGCTATAAATGTCAACCTGCTACAATATCATTCTAAACACAGTTTCGCAGTACAACAATGAAGACAGAGATATATGAATTGTTCTTCCAATACATTTGTAACTTGCAAGCTTTTCAACAAATAAGGAACATGACCACATAATTTCCTTTTCTTCCTGTCCTTATTTTTTCTGTTTTCCAACTTTTGGAATTAACAAGATCTTGTTATATTCTGCTTCAAAACAGATTATGAATACAGCTACTGGTGAAACTATATGGAATTATATCTTCCATTGCTCCTACCTGTTACACCTGGTACACCAAATATGAGCTTTCAGATCCCATAATCATTCAAATAACAGCAGATTTTAATCAGTCTAGGCACACTATTTAACTTGAGATTTTTCACCTTGTCAGTTTTCTCTTAAAATAGTATAATTTTCTAGTCTATTCTTATTTTCAGGCCAGAATCTTATAACTAATCAGAATAAGCAGATTTTTTTCCCTAAATTACTAATATGAACAAAGGATTTGAAATATGGACTTGTAAGCAATATTGCATTATTCCTGAGCGAAGTACCATGAAATTCCTGCCAACTTGAACAAGAACAGCTTAATTTCTTTGTTATATTCAATTGCCTAAAATACAAGTTTCTACAGTAAATTGAAGATGGTAAGAATGCACACAGCACATACAAATACGGTTTTATTTGTACCCAAATTATGTGTGAGTTCAGAGAACTGCCTGTCTGAGGCCTGTAACCAAAGAAGAACGGCTGTTCTCTCCTACAGTCGTCTCTTCCAGGTAGTTAAAAGTCTTGTTAATCCTTGCTTAATCTCCTGTGTTTATTATGACTGTGCCTCCTCTCAGGATGGTAGCAATGGACTGGGTATGCATAAATGCCATACTACTTTTCTTCCACTGTACAACATATACTTACGTTCAGCTCAGTAAATGTTCATATACTTAATAGAAGTGTACTCTGGCACATACTTAAGAAAAAGCATGTTCTGAGACATGAGAACTGTTCCTACAGCAAAAGAACAAGTGTACAACATGTAGATAACTCTTTCTTGCTTTGCTGAGATACAGTGAAGTCTAACATTAATTGCTTCAAGATAAGTTCACTACTTTCCTAATTATGACTTGTATTTTTTCATTGCTTTAAACACTGGACAGTGACCAATAAAGAAAACTGTAGCATCAGAGTGCCATTTTATTGACTTGTGAGCTTTTGGAGCTCTACTGAATATTTAAAAGGTAGATGATTTTGTACTTTAGATACTTGATGTATCCATAAACTGCCTTATAATAAACAAAGCAATTTATTTAGCAGAGTATCTAGAGCTTTGAAAACAAATTGCCATTTTTGAAAACAGCCTTGCCTTCGAGTGTCAAGAGACTTACATAAAGATAAGCGTCACTAGAGAAAGAATCTTGTAAACCACTGTTGTTTTTTTTTTAATTTTAATGTTTTCCAGGCATCACACTGAATGCATTAACCAAAAGAATGAATGTTAGCTCTTCCCTCCTTTACCACAAAATCCTGTGGTATTCTCAAGAACTATGAGAAAATACATAATTGTGTTATTATATAAAACACCTGGATACCTAACTATGAATGTATCACATATCTTTGTATTAAATATTAAGACAACAGACATCTAAAGATTCTACAGCGAGACTGATGACCAACAAGTAGGCATGAGCATATTATAGGATTGGGTTTTTTTTTTTTTTTCAGAAATTGAGTTGTGGGTTGAAATTATTTCTGAAATTGAACTTGAAATGTAGTGAGTACTCTATCCCTAATGCCATTCAAATCAAATGACATTAATGATGTGCACTGGTTTCGGCTGCAAGCTAAGCACATACTTAAGTGTTGTATTGAATTGAACATGACTACTCAGTACAGCATGAATGATACTTAGCACACCACAGAATTCATCTCTTTGTAACATAGAGGATAACTATAATATTGGAGCATTGGCAGTCATTTTGACTGAAAACAATTTACACAACCTAAGGAATAGGCTGTGAAAGTTACATAAGAGCTTTTACTTTAGGTTTCAGCAAAACACACATGCCTCAGAGAAAAGACCATTTTGTGTAAGCAAAGTAGAATCAATAGTACAATAAGCCCTGCAATAACAGTAAGTTTTATGTTTGGAAGAAACAAAAAATAAAATGAAACATCAAAGATAATATTTTCTAAACAACAACAAAAAAAGCCATCTCAAATATTTATAAATTTCTGTGTATTTAGAAAATACACTCTGTGTATTTAGAAGTTCTGTTATTTTTTAGTATTTAAAAACTTTATTGGTTAAGCAGGTCCTAGTAAAGAAAAAAAAACACTGATATTAATGACTATAAGAACATATTTGGCTCTTTTACATGAAAAATGTACACTGTATTATTTGTATGAATTAATAACCTTTCTTAAATGTTTGTCAGACATTCACACAGTCCTTACACACATAGCAAATTGATTAGCCAAACTACCTAGAGATAATAATAGTATAATAATTAAATAAACTAATAACCATACACAGGGAATAATTCATCAATGATATAGGAAGTGTCAATTTGTTCATCCAAACTGTTCAGCAAAGAGAAGAAGTAAAAGATATTCAGTGACGTCAGGCTATTTAAGCAAACAATCCACCAACACAGATTACAGGAGATTTTTTCCTCTGTAATTAGCAATTCATCCTATTTTACTTAAGCAACTTTTTCTTCACAGAACTATTAACCTTAAAAAAGAGAAACCTATAGACGTACTGAAAAGTCTTTGTACAGAGGCAGTATATTGATTCGATTCACAGAACATGCTGCTAGCAAACAGGCACTCCAAAGGTAGCTGGCTCCATGCTTACATTTTTAATGTCCTCAGAGCTACTGGAGGTTACCAGCTGTGACCTTTAATTACAGTACTTCTGCCTGAATTTCTGAAAAAGCAGTTATTTATTTAAAGGTTGTCCCTACAATTATGTTGTCTTGCATGAGACTTACTACCTGTATGGGGCCTTTCCTCATGCAGTAGAAGGCCTCCTTTTAATTTAAAACTTATTGGCTCTTTTGAAAGTCCTCGAAACAAATAATAATTTGTGTTACTCTTTTTTATGTGGGTTGGTCTATTGATTTCATAAACTGCTTTCTAAGACCCAGCAAAGCAGGCCTTCAAGAAAGGAAGGAGGAGGTATATTTCCAAGGAGCCTTTAAGAGAGCTGTTGAATTAAACATGTTCCAGCAGCGGAGAAGTAGATAATGTAATGGTTGAACATAGATCCCCATTCAAGGAGTTTCTTGGTTCTCAAGAAAGAAAAGTTAATCTTCCTCTTGACTTTTTATGAAGTGGATGTCTCTTTTTGCCAGAATGCATGTATGCATATACTTGTGTACAATTTAGTGTATCTGACATCAAACAACACTTGACCTACATGAATTACAGATGCAAGAAGAGAAATAAGCAATCAGTTGATTAGTTTCACATGTGTAATGCATGCAAGGAAATCAGATGTATCTCAGTTTCATCTAAAAACTGAAAATATTTTGGTGAAATTTGTATCATATTCACTAACTTTTGAAAAAAAGCCCAACAAGGTACTACAAGGTAAACTTCTTCAGTTAAGCAAACCTTAATAAAAAGAAATGTCCATTTCATAAAAAGTCATCATATTAATAGTTCTATGATTTGTGTGGTAGCATTTAAAGAATATAATCTATGCTTTCCTTACAATTATTTTGTTATGCATCAACTAACAATACTATGAGCCCACAGTATAACTTTATTAGGTACCCATCTAGAATTATTTCCATGTAAAGCACATTGATCCATCAAAGATATACGCCAGGAAAATACACAGTTCACTGAACTGGCCATATTCAGTATGCTAATTAATATTTTCTTTCCTCTAACTTTGTGAATCTCTGTGTTTGTATTCTCCAGATAAAGAAAAAAGGTCAGTTAGCATTTGATATGAGTCAGAAAAATAAATCACATGGATGTCAGAAATATTCAAAAGGCATCTTCAAACTATTTAAAAGGACTATTTTATATTCCAGATTTTTGATGAGTGATTCATTTTTTTAAGCTGAGCAACAAAATTCCATCATTTTTGCAACAGGAAGTCTTTGAGCTCCTAGTTGAAATTTCTCATTGAAGAAATATTTTGCAGTTAAAGAACTCAGGAACTTAGATGTTACTCCTTTTTAAACACTTCCCAAAGATGAAAGTATGGGCTTTGTAGCACCTACTTATGTAAGAAAAAAATGCACAAGAACTTCATCAAATCAAAGAAAATATGTTGGCTGCCCAACAAAAATCTTCTAAATCTCTTGCATTTGGCAAACCACAGGGTGTTACTGAAGATACAGACAATGTTTTACATGCAAAATACAATTCCTGAGTCTTCAAATAAAACTTGAGAAACCATAATCATGATTGAACATAGCAATATTGTTTATTAGCGCAGAACTGCCAATGTACTTACCAGCATATGGACCTGAAATTAATTCGCTTCATGTGCATAATATGGGGTAAATCCCTTTTGAAAAGGAAAGTGAATGTGAAGATTGTTCCCTACTAAGCAATGTTTCTTATCTTTCCATTTTATAACTTTTTTCATTATATTTTCTAAGTTTTCATTCTCTAATTTCACATTCCTTTGGCTTTATTTCCTTTTGATCCTATTAACTAACACTGAAGAGTTCTATGACACCCCTACCTCCTTACTGAACGTTTAAAAGTTAAACTAAGTATTTACGAGCCTGCACCTTGATTACTTTTTCAGTTTCCTGTATCCATTTCTTTAGTTTATCTCCTCCAATTGCACAGTAAATTTTTTAAGAGAAACACGTTTTTTTCCCCACTCTGTTTTACAACAAAGAACACTTGCATGATTTTGATGAGGCCTTTTGGTATAATCATAAGATAAATAATATAATTCACAATAACAGAAAGAAATTAAGAACATGACCTTAAATACTCTTTAATACTGCCTTCAGTTTATGAGCTTCATATACTCTGTCAAGCAAAATTTACACTATACTCTGCAAGACAAAGATAATTCATTTACTTACATGAGTAAGATGATGGCAAATTAAACAACTTCAGTCACGAATAATTGATGAGAAAGGAGCTATTGCTCTGCATTTTAGATAGCATGTTATGGTACGGTGTACCATGTATTTTTTTAAAAAAGACAAAACAGATATCTTGCATTCTTGTTGCAGTGTGCTTAAATGAAGTAGGAATAAATAAATAAATAAATAATAAACCCCTTGGACTTAAATATTAATTTATTATGTATGCTTGAATGGATCTTTAATAAATGTCTTCTCTCAAGGGTATGTATATCTACAGATAGGTATTTGTGTATGTAAATACATACAATAGAAACCTATACCTACACATCTGCTTGTGGTAGCAGTCTTTTTTTCTATTCCATACTATAACGTTCTATGGGCATATTTCAATGGATTTAAGTAATTAGCTGTTAAATCTCATTGAAAAGCCCACACTGGTATTCTGAAGACTTCAGAATGGAATTCTGGTTCCATTCTAGCAAAAAAACTAGTCTGTTTAGTGACTGTTATTTTAAGGAAAGAAGTGAAGATGCTTCTTCCCTCAGGGTATTATTGATGAAGAAAGCTCTAGAATTCCTGGTTATTATTGTCACTTTAGCATCAGCAGGTAGAATCCATCCCACATAGATAAAAAGAACAAAAAGTATTTATTTACTTATGTGGTTCTCTGGGATGCTCAGAGAGAGTTTTTCAACATTGCTCCATTTCTGCATAGAAATTCACACATTTCATTAGATCATTGTTATCACTGAAATCCCACTAAAAATCTTAGCTATTGCAAAGGGCAGGTGTTTTACCTTTAGCTCAGTACTGTTTTACCTTAAGCCCCTGTAATATTTCTTAATTGCTCCACAGTTAGGTCTCAGCAACTAATATGCCTTTATTCTGTTAGTGTTACATTGTTCCCTAGTTTAATCTTATAAAGATAATGATACAATTCCTATATCAGTGGATTTCAGTATCTTCTGTATTTTAGATATTGTTTCTTAATTTATGCAAAAGCTCACTCCCAGCTGACGTTCATTACCTGATGTAATATTATGTTTATTTTTAGTTACAAATCAGCGGAATCACAGACTGCTGTACAGTCTGGAAACCATTAGTTTGTCTGAATTCTCAGTCAGTACATCTGTAAAAGGAACATATTAAACAATTTCTATTCAAGAAACAGAGTAAAGAGGTATCGTGAAATATACATTTCGAAGAAAACTCTGTTGAATTCACTTTACTTTCTACTGCAAAGGTATATCCTAAAACACATATGTTTGTGATAAATTAGCAACATTACCCACACCTAGCATTCCCACATCAGATATCATCTGAATCCTGAACTACTGAACTTAGCCTCTTGAGTAAATTCAATCATGTTGTGTTACAGCAGATAAATTGTTCCAAAAAATATAGATTTTAGTAAAAAAAACAACATTCTTGGATACATGCAGAAACAGAAAAACCTCTGTGGTTAATGCTATTATGTGAAAATTTAGGAGCAATTTAAGAATTTAAAATATGCGTTACTGAAAACCTTGATGGGTGTCATAGTTTAACCCCAGCTAGCCACTAAGCACCACACAGCTGCTCACTCATTCCCCCCACCAGTGGGATAGGGGAGAGAATCGGAATTGTAGAAGTGAGAAAACTGAGGGACTGAGACAAAGACAGTTTAATAGGTAAAGCAAAAGCTGTGCACACAAGCAAAGTAAAATAAGCAATTCATTCACTACTTCCCATCAGTGGGCAGGTGTTTAGAGCCATTTCCAGGAAAGCAGGGCCCCATCACATGTAACGGTTACATGGGAAGACAAAAATGCCTTAACTCCAAACATCCCCACTTCCGCCTTCTTCCCAAGGCTTTTATTGCTGAGCATGTCATCACATTGTATGGAATATCCCTTTGGTCTGTTGGGGTCAGCTGTCCCCATTGTGTCCCCTCCCAACTTCTTGTGTGCCCTCAGCCTACTCTGCTGATGGGAGAAGCAGAAAAGCCCTTGAGACTGTGCCCGCACTGTTCAGAAATAGGTAAAACAACCCTGTGTTATCAACACTGTTTTGTCCGGACCTCCCCTGGAGCAGCTTTAAGCCATTCCCACATTTCCTGGCACTGGATACCAGGGAGAAGAGATCAGCACCTCCTTCTCCACTTGCCCTCCTCAGGAAGCTGTAGAGAGCAATAAGGTCATCCCTCAGCCTCCTCGCCAAAGTAGACAAAGCCAGGGTCTTCAGCCACTCCTCAGAAGACATGCCTTCCAGGCCTTTCACCAGCTTTTTTGCCCTCCTCTGAACACATTCAAGTACCTTAACAATCTTTTTAATTGTGGGGCACAATTTACAGGATTGCATTTCCCACAGTACAGGAATGCAATTAGTGCAGCTATAGCTAATTGTTTCAGGATGTGCTGTGTCAGAATTCATCTGCCTTGCACAGCCCTTTGCAGAGAGGAAAGCACGGTCTTAAAATGTACTGGCTAACAGTTCATTTTCAAGCATAACTCAAAACATAGGTTTTAGTTTATAAATCACGTTACGTGGAATCCTTTCTGCTTGAAGCCTTTTTCCTCAAAGCCCTCTGTACAGGGGGCACTCATGGCAAGGGAATTCATCGCTAGTCTCATTCTGCCTGCTGATGTATCAGATTCATGTTTGGACACATGCAAGGGCCTGTCTTGTCACACTCACCTTGCATTAATATGTTGAGATTCTTTAATTGAATAGAATCATAGAATCGTAGAATCATATAATAGTTTGGGTTGGAAGGGACATTTAAAGGTCATCTAGTCCAACCCTCCTGCAATGAGCAGGGACATCTTCAGTTAGATCAGGTTGCCCATCCAACTTGACCTTGAATGTTTCCAGGGATGGGGCATCTACCATCTCTCTGGGCAACCTGTGCCAGTGTTTCACCACCCTCATTGTAAAAAATTTCTTCACCTAGTCTAAATCTTCCCTCTTCTCGTTTAAAACCGTTACCCCTTGTCTTATCACAACAGGCCCTACTAAAACGTTAGTCTCCATCTTTCTTATAAGCCCCCTTTAAATATTGAAAGGCTGCAGTAAGGTCTCCCCAGACCCTTTTCCAGGCTGAACAACCCAAACTCTCTTAGCCTTTCCTCATAGGAGAGGTGTTCCAACCCTCTGATCATTTTTGTGACCCTCCTCTTGACGCACTCCAAAAGGTCAACCTCAGGTTTCTCCTTATCCATTGTTACCAGTTTACCAGTCTTGTTCATCAGGAGGGCCACACTTTCTTTGACCTTCCTTTTCTGGCAGACATACCTGTAGAAGCCCTTCTTATTATTCTTTGCATTCCCTGCCATGTTCATCTCCAGCTGTGCCTTGGCCTTCCTGAAATCTCTGGATCGTTAACCCTTATCCTTATGGGAGATTTCAAGTAAAGCAAGCAGGGCAGAAGACCAGTTTGGCTGAACAGGGACCTCTACTTGGAACTCAGGAAGAAGAAATTGTATGACATCTGGAAGAGACATCAGTCTTTGCAGGAAGATTACAGCTGGTTGATGCCCCATGACAGTCAGTCCTTAGGAGGCACTTGGACAATGACCTTAATACCTTAGGTGACCTTCAACTTTTGGTCAGCCCTGAGGTAGACTAGATGATCATTGTATGTCCTTCCAACTGAACTCCTCCTCTCCTCTCCTCTCCTCTCCTCTCCTCTCCTCTCCTCT
>VZSZ01003318.1:136388-156334 GCA_013398815.1 Ibidorhyncha struthersii | reverse complement strand
TGTCCTTCCAACTGAACCTCTCCTCTCCTCTCCTCGCTAGCTCTCAGAAGGGGTAAAGTCACAAATGAGCTGTGAAATTTTTACCCCATGGCTGAAGCACATTTTGTATGCTGTATAAACACAGAAAATTGATGTGTTTAATAGAGGAACTATGCAGCTTAGTTTCAGTGGGAAATGGGGATGTGATGGCAACAGCAGCAGTGGGCTATTTTTACAGTTTGGAAGAGTCATTGTTTGCCTCACTTTGCTTTGGGCATGGATTCAAATGTTCTAGGTTTTAAAAAGACCAGTTTTTCCACCACACCACTCCACTCTCGTTTTTCAAAGCCTGGGTGGAGGAGTGGCAAGAGAGCGGGGCTGTGGCAGACAGGGCTTTGGGGAGCCCCATCACCCCCATGTCACAGTGCCACCACCTGGCAAGGCAGCAGTCACAACACCTCCGGGCAGGATAAAGGGGGCATCCTCCCATGTCTCACTGCCAGCCTGCCCATCTTTGCAGCTGAGTCAGCACTGGCCTGGGGGCAACCCAAAGACATCTGAGAGGTA
This sequence comes from Ibidorhyncha struthersii, assembly GCA_013398815.1. NCBI lineage: Eukaryota > Metazoa > Chordata > Aves > Charadriiformes > Charadriidae > Ibidorhyncha > Ibidorhyncha struthersii. The sequence continues at coordinate 155,788 of VZSZ01003318.1, read as the reverse complement.
CTCCTTGAGGAGCCAGTGGAATTACTTGGAGGGGGCTGAGGGAGGAAGACTGGAGGCAGGACGTAAGAAATGGGAGGCAGAGATATTGCAAGGGGTTGCAGTGCTTTGGAGCACCCACTGGTGTCCCGCCAGGCACAGGAAGGATTCTTGTCCCCAAGGTCAATCAGGCTGGGGGTGTTTTGCCACTCTGGGAAGCTAAGGCGATGCCTCCAGGTTGCAGGAGAATAGGCGTTGGGCATCCTCTGGGAGGCATGACCAGCCTGTGGGATGAGGAGGCATGTCTTGCTCACATGCTCAGGGAATAGCCGATTGCCAGCTCTGGGGTCAGGAAGGAATTTTTCCCTGGGTCAGATTGGCACTCGTCCCCAGTGTTTTTTGCCTTCCTCTGCAGCACTGAGCACGGCTGCTTGTCAAGCCTCCTCTGGTTCATTTTGACTAGGTTACTGCCTGCTGCTCATGCACCACAAAGTGGCCTCCCATGCCCTGTAGCCAAGGCGAGGAAGGCTTTTTTTCCGCCCCCGGGTGGGCCAGCACGTGTCCCCAAGGCCTTTTTGCCTTCCTCTACCCCATTGAGCACAGCCCTTTGCCAGGGTTCCTCTGGGCTGTTTCGGCCAGGTGCCTGCTGCTCACGGTCCCTGAAGGCAGCCCTCATGCCCTGCATCTGCATCTTGGGGGGAAAGAAACATTCTTTGCCCCCAGGGCAGGTTGGCAATGGTCCCCTGGTGTTCTTTTCTCTTCCCTTGTAGCACTGAGTACAGCCCCTTATCAGGGCTCCCCTGGTCCATTTTGGCTAGGTTCTTGCCTGCTGTTCTTCCACTATGGAGGCACCACTCATACCCTGGGTCTCTGTGGCTCTCTTTCCCACTGCAAGTTTGTAGCAGGAGTGAACTCTGGTCTTGCCTTGGCTCCATTTCCCAGGCGACCTTGCTTGTGCAAAACAGCCTGTGTTTGGATGGGCTCCAGGCTTGCTGCACCATCAGGAGCTGCCACTTTTCATCTCTGCACGCAATACAAGCGCAGGGCAGGCACGAGAGCGCTTCTCATGCATCACTGGCCAAGAAGCACAGCGGAGCAAGTTTTTGAAGGCAAAAAGTATGCTTGTCTTCAGTATGTCATACATTCAAAAATACCCCACAGTACCACACACCTCTTCTTTTGTGTGTGGTCGGTCCTGATCCTCATTCTTCAAGTTCTCACTCTTCAGGAAACAGGAGCTGCTTGGCTTGTATTGCTGCTGTTGCTTTCTGTAGCTCTGTGGCTTGCCTTTGCCAGACTGCAAGGGATATTTTTTTAAGCTAAACTGAAGAATTCGTCAGCCTGCTCCTGGCTACACATGTGTTTTAATGCTTGTGAGCATTGGCTCTGAAACAGATTCAGAAAGATAAAATAAAACAATATAAAATAAAAGTTTCCACTTGTAACTTTCGTGATACATGTCCTTGAAAATGTCTTTGGAGCTGAAAAACCCCTGGCATTTCAGGCAAGTAACAGTCTCAGCGTTATTTGACTCATGGTGAGAGCAGGGAATGGAATGGAATGGAATGGAATGGAATAGAATAGAATAGAATAGAATAGAATAGAATAGAATAGAATAGAATAGAATAGAATAGAATAGAATAGAATAGAATAGAATAGAATAGTTATGCTATGTTATGCATACAGTTATGCATGAAAAGCTATGAGCTAGGTCTGAAGGGTGCATCCAGGAGAGCAGCTATATGCAGTGCAGGTCCCAGGCGCATCCAGGATACAGGTTCAGAGATGGGCACACCTACAACATAGCTCAGGCAGGGACTGAAACATCCCTGTATTATGAACACTGTTTTTAGCACAAATCCAAAAGATAGCCCCATACAAGGTACTATGAAGAAAATTAACTGTATCCCAGCCAAAACCAGCACAATGGGGAATGAAATGGCTGCTTGTTAATATCCCCTTGAAAATACTACTTCTTAATATGTTTTCATATTGTACTGAAATTGTTCAGAATACTTTCTCTAACTAATTCCATTTCTATTACCATTAACCCTATTTATTTGAGATACAAATTGTATTTGTACTTCTATCTTCCTTCATCAATTTTTCAGTGTTCTGTTGAGCCATTATAAATCATCCTGGAATTCTGTTGTCTGTGGCAGTCTCTGAGGACAAAACTAGTGAGAAACACACCTATCATCAAGCCAGAGAAGCAGTAGGCGAAAACACACTTTTGACTATTTTATTTGAGTTCTAGTTCTATTTTTGTGTTGTTTTGGAAGGAAAAATGCACATTCACTGTCCCCTCTGCAGCTCAATATATAGAAAACTTAATGATTCAGCAACAGTTGCTCTTTTTTGGCACATGCTGTCTTTGTACTGAATAGAGGTGTTAGACAGGAGATTTTTAAAATATTCACACTCCACAGTGAAACAAAACTTTCATTGTTCAAAAATGTCCATGGTAATAAGAAATTACAGTATGAAATGAACTCTGTGGCGTCCAGTAGTTCAGAGATCAAGAAGCGTGTGGGATATACACAGGTTCAAAAGGCAGCCCAGCATGAAAGAGAGCAAAGACCCAAACATCACATCTTTACTGAGAAAGTTAACAAAACATAATTATCCACTACTGGATTCTTTTTTTCTCTGATTTTCATTAGAACTTTCTATGAATTCATTCCCAAATAATTTTTTATCGAAAGCTGAACATTACACATACAATTTTAGTTACTGTTTACCATAATTTTCTGTTGAAAATCTCTCAATCATTCTTCTTCAATTTAAAATGAGAATTGAATCACCTTTCATTACAGATAAGTAAGTCTGTTATCTAATAAGGGTGTACAACTATTTATTCAGTATATACGTCTACAAAATTGTTGCAGAAAGCAATTAAGAAAAATGGATTGTCATGATCAAGTTGCGTCAGTGTAACATGACAGACAGAAGAGTTTCAATGAAGTGTTCATCTTTCTGATGTGCTAGATATGATATCTTTGAGAACTTCAAATCATTGTACCCTCTCTGGCAAAATGAGTTTATGATTGATGTTTTCTTTGGTAAACAGAATAATGCATTAAAATGTTCGATGAGTTTAGAAACACTTTTCAGGCTGAGATTATAGCCGTATGGTTGGCAGAGCCCTTATACATTTTTCATTATATGTGTATTTAGCCATAACAATATACATTCCACTCAACTTAAATGCAGTGCTTAGGCCTCTAATTAGCATTTACATATTAGTGTTAAAATATAGTAGCACATGCTTGACTGTTGTTTTTGCATGAATGTCTATATTTATAACAGGTGAAATTCATTTTGTGCTTGTATTTCAAGATTAATTCATTTAGCACATACTATATATTTTCAATGTATTTATACTTTATTTATTACATTAGTACCATCATCAGTTAGAATGACATATGAATTATTTTGAAAGTCTTTAAAATATGTACTAGAGAAAGCACTTTTTCAACTTTTTTTTTTTTTTTAATGATTATATATAATATGGAAAAGACCAAATAGGATTTAGCTTATTTTACTCTGCTGGGATCATATCGATTTATACTAGTTATCTAGTAAAGTAAAGTATCCTAACTAAATTAGTATACCATCTTATTTAAGGATGTCCGTTTCTTTGTATGTTTTGAAACCTTGCAAGGTAGTAACTAACAGCTGAATAACGAGAATCTAGATCTTTATACACTCAATATGAGGATGCTACAGGACAAACATATGTACCTATGGTAAAAGAAATCTTATGGGTGTCACCTCAGATTGCAAAGTCTGTCAATTAGTAAAGAATAAAAAACACAGGGTACTAGCACTTTTTATTAGTCATGGAAGAATAACTTTGTATTGAAAACTGAACAGTGAAATCACACTTACGTATATAGTAAATCCTTCATATAAAAAAAAAACCTCCAAACTCGTCTATGCAACACATACAGAAATTCTATTGTATCAAAGAAGATTTGAGCATAACTTACTAGTCCTTGGGAATAATTTTTAATTTTCTGTAAAGATTTTGCCCTGGTGAATTTTTTTGTGATGTGGAGTACATTTTCATTCTGTCATTTTTTCACAAAAAGGTCATTTTCCGTTTCTTTTTTAGCCATAACTGAGTTACAGTGCACAAAAATATATGAAATTTTACCTGTCTTTCAAGACCCTTGGACATAATAACTTGCTCCAGAAATGTTAGCTGAATTCTGAGTCTATGTCTAGAATATATTTGAGTGAACACCACTGTCATGGAAATAATTGTTTCTGTGCCTTTTATTTCTTACACATATGCTCTGGTAAATTATTCAATAGCCATCTCTTATTATAGTCTACACTTAGGAACTGCAAGTACTGGATAATTCGATTTTTTTATTACATATATATGTTTTTAGTATTTTTCTATTTTAGAAAGCTCTCCCTAATAAGCATCAATCTCACACTCAGTGAAAAAAAGATGCACAACTCCAAACTTTACAATGTTGGCTTCAGGCATTTAAAGCAGAAGACTCTTCCTTAGGTCCCTTGTGGAAGCCCTTTTCCTTTTTTCCTCTTTTCTTTTAAACCATTTGAATAGAATTTAGCACTGATGAAAAGATGCATTGTAACAGTCACAGAAAGTGAGTTTTGTCTATGCTTACAGGAAGCATACAAAGACACTAAAAAAATGTAAATTTTAAAGCAATGAATTTACCCTATGAACTCATTTCATATGTCAGTGTTTAATGACTTAAATGGTCCTCATTTAAAGTTTCCCCTTTCTTGCTTTTTTCCCAAGTATGGAAGTAAAAAGATCCCTCATTAATTAGACTCGACAGGTCCTACCATTATGTATCTCATGACATCTACTTCAAATCCACTGAGGAATTTATTGTGCCCCTTTAATTTGACATTTCCTTTCAGTTTTCTGCTAAACCAACCACCGTACTTGCTAGATTCGCACCAGTAGAACCTTCAGAAATACTGACAATATTTGCAACCAATCCAAAATTTCATGAAAGTTTCTACCTGGATTTTAGCAAAGCTTTTGACACAGTTCCCCACAGCATTCTCCTGGAAAAACTGGCTGTTCATGGCCTGGACAGGTGTACTCTTTGCTGGGTAAAAAACTGGCTGGATGGCCATGCCCAGAGAGTGGTGGTGAACAGAGTTAAACCCAGTTGGCGTCCGGTCACAAGTGGTGTTCCCCAGGGCTCGGTGCTGGGGCCGGTTCTCTTTAACATCTTTATCAATGACCTGGATGAGGGGATCGAGGGCACCCTCAGTAAGTTTGCAAATGACACTAAGCTAGGTGGGCGTGTTGATCTGCTTGAGGGTAGGATGGCTCTCCAGAGGGATCTGGACAGGCTGGACCGATGGGTCGAGGCCAACGGTATGAGGTTCAACAAGGCCAAGTGCCGGGTCCTGCACTTGGTTCACAACAACCCCATGCAGCGCTACAGGCTTGGGGCAGAGTGGCTGCCCGGCAGAGAAGGACCTGGGGATGTTGGTGGACAGCTGGTTGAATATGAGCCGGCAGTGTGCCCAGGTGGCCAAGAAGGACAACGGCATCCTGGCCTGAATCAGGAATAGTGTGGTGAGCAGGACTCGGGAAGTAATCATCCCCCTGTACTCGGCACTGGTGAGACCCCACCTCGAGTACTGCGTTCAGTTCTGGGCCTCTCACTACAAGAAAGACATAGAGGTGCTGGAGTGTGTCCAGAGAAGGGCAACGAAGCTGGTGAGGAGTCTGGGGGACAAGCCTTATGAGGAACAGCTGAGGGAACTGGGGCTGTTTAGCCTGGAGAAGAGGAGGCTGAGGGGATACCTTATCACTCTCTACAACTACCTGAAAGGAGGTTGTAGAGAGATGGGGACTGACCTCTTCTCCCTAGTGACAAGTGATAGGACGAGAGGAAATGGGTTCAAGTTAAGCCAGGGGAGGTTTAGGTTGGATATTAGGAGAAATTTCTTCACTGAAAGGGTTATCCAGCATTGGAATAGGCTGCCCATGGAGGTGGTGGATTCACCATCCCTGGAGGTGTTTAAAAAAAGGACAGACGAGGTACTTGGGGACATGGTTTAGAAGTGGTTTTTGTCAGGTTAGGATAATGGTTGGACTTGATGATCTTAAAGGTCCCTTCCATCCTCAACGATTCTATGATTCTATGAAAATGTATGTCTTTGGCTCTTTCCCATCCTAACCCAGAAGACAATTCTGCATTGTTCTTGCTGTATTCTTTCTACTTTTTGCTGAGCATCACAATCAGACACAAAAGGCTGTTTAGGGATTCATTGAGGGGCAAAAAGGTGTTCCAGTTCCAAATTGGAGGGCAAGAAATTATTGTGGAAGGATATAACGGAGGAGTGAAATAATTCTCCTTCATTCTACAAAGTGATACAGAGCCAGTCCATGATTACTATCTGCTGCCCTAAAGTTGAAACAGAGGATAGATATACCCTAAACTGCATCCCTAACATAACCTCTTCAGTGTTGTCCCTATGACCAGGGAAAAAGTTAATTAATTCCTTGCTCAAAGGCAAACAAGGATCAAATCAAATGAAGAAACTACTAGAAAGAGTCTAGCAGAGGGCTATGAAGATGGTCAAGGGACTGGAGCATCTCTCTCATGAGAAAAGGCAAACAAAACAAACCCCTCCTCTGGAATTAAATCTCACCTTCAGCCTCTGCTGGAAAATAGTAAAGGTGGCCAGAAGCATATGTAGTGTTCAGTGACGACTGTAACAAGTTATTTTAATGTTTCTGTGATTCAGATCTCTTTTCATTACATGAATTTATTAAATCCTTTTCTTACCTATTTTGTCTGTGATCTCTCATTCTTTATCCTATGTGTGAGTGCTGCACAGCACGTGAGTGGCAGCAACTGGAGAAGAGGATGTGGGCCACAAGGCCCACAGGCATGTGTCCCAGCAGCTGGAGAGACCTGGCTGTATTTTTATTTCCCTAGCAAATTTAATCCTGAATGTCTGCATGCATGTGTCATTCCTTAGCAAACCTCAAGCTGGACCAACCGCCAAGCGGGAGACCTGCACGGAAAGGCACAAGGTCTGATCCAGGGGGTGGGTAAAGTCCCCACTGTCCAGGAACAGATATTAGGTAGACTTAGGCTTGTGTTAATATATGAGGGATATGTGACTGTGTGGGGGCAAGATCAGTGTGAGATGAGTGTGCAAGTGCATGCATCTGTTTGCTAGTGAACATCAGGCTGGACTAACAGGCGAGCAGGAGGAGACATGCATGCTGGGTAAGGCACCCAGGGTACAGCCATGGGTACTAGATGGACTGAGAGGCCACGTTGATATTCGAGGGGTCTATGATTGTGTGTGTGTGTTTGTGAATCTACAGAGTGAGGTTGTGAGTTTTCACTTCGATCCTGATCAATCATAGAGGAGGAGCAGGACTGGGCTGCTTTATGTGAGTGCTGGTGGTGTTCTTGGGGCTGCTGCTCATGGGACAGCACCCTGTCTGAGATCGTCTGTGTTGCCAGCCACGTTAGAGTCATGCACGTGTGTGTGTGTCAGCAGCAGCAGCATCAATGGGAATGAGATGGAGACACCCCTGGGTTCCCAGGCTGCACCTGGCTGGGCTTCAGCAACCACAAAGAAACAAACCTGGTCCTATAATCCACAGGCTTCAGCAGCTCATAACTTCCTCAACATTTTCACTTTTACTACCTCTGAATTAGGTATGTTAGTTTTGATTTTATTTGCTTTGAACACCTTTTATACATATCCATTAAAAATATATTAAAAAAAAAACCACATTATTTTCAGCTGTTTGACATACCTTTTTCACAGGAACACAGCATCTGATGTACAAGATCAGAGATCCATTTAATCTAATTTTCAAACACTTTGTGCAATGCTAGGTGTTTCAGTGAGATGCTATGAAAGCTGTCACATTGAATGGTTCTGTTAACAAAACCCTCATTTTAGAAACTATTTAATTATGGATCTAGGATTCTCTGAGGACTGGTGAGAGTAGAGAACTCAGCATTAAGCATGGGACCAGAAGAGTCCCCTTCTGAGTAAGAAGTATCCACAAGTTGAACAGCTGCTGCTTCAATGAATGTTGCCAGTAAGAAAGAGAGTTTCCAGGTTCTTGCTGACAGCATGGGGAAGACGTGATAGCAGCAATGAGGAGTCTGCTAGTCTGGATGAGAAAGCAAGAGAAGGGGACACCCTCAGACCTGCAAGGAGCTAGAGATGGAAGTAATATCTGCAGAAGATAAGGTGGCCAAAGGGACAAAACATAGTGCTCCTTCTCCAATGGGCAGTGCTTTAACATTCATATGCTATTGCAACTGAACATGTATGTGTCTATATATGTATGTGCACATATATGATATACATAAACATACGTATGTATCAGCTAACTAAGAGATTGCTGAGATAAAGCATTTAGAAGACTGACAAATCAGGCTAGTTCTAAGCCTTAAAAACAAACTTCACTAAATTTTTTCATTAACAACACTTTTTGTGCTAATAATTAGTTCTTGCCTGTTACTGATCATCATCGCTATATATACAAAACTGTCAGTCAGTAACACTAATATGCTACACTAATTGTGAGTATATAACACCCTGGAGCTCATGATGACACCATTGTCTATGGTCCTTGGTTTTTCTCAGTTGTAGACATTGAAGTGATCAAGCCTGAGAGATTTTGATGAGAGAATTTAGAACTGAACAGGGTTTGTTTTCTTTCTTCTCCATATTTCCACCATGTTTCATGTTTTTATGCTATTTGGTCCTCCCAACGGGAAGCAGGGGTCTCATCTGCTCCCAATACTGCTTATATTGCTTTTTTTACTTGTCTTGCAAGTCATGCTTCTTATGTATTCCCCAAATTTCCCTGCATGCAACTACACACAGCTTTGTCCCTTTAATGATCACGTTCCTCACATACTTTGTGAAGTGCTTATGCATTATGTCTAGTTCTGCCATCACAGTGTTACGAAATAAATAAGTATTCATGCTGGTTACCTTATTTTAGTACCCTTATATTTGGATTCAAGACAAGCTAATGCTGATTAGGGCACATGTAATTACTAGTTGACACAGGCATCTGCTTTGGCTACAAGGTTTCAGGCACCAAGAGGTGTTATTTAAGCACAAAGTTCAAAGTCTGAGTTCCAGGCAAAATACACAAAGAGATTTGGGCATTCAGCAATCAGGTGGACAACAGCCAGCCCTCTGAGTGCAGAGTTTCCTGATTTAGCAAATAAAGAATGACAAACAAACGTGTCAGGAGCTTACACACCTGATTCTGAGCTAAAGGGAAATTATTTTATTATACAAGGATTATCAACCTAGAATACTCTCCTGGACTTTGGTTCTTAAATCATTTCTTTAAGAAACACAGCTGAGTCATTTATTGCAAAGGATGCCTGGAAGGAATTGTGCTTAGTAAAAATCTCAGAAGCAGACAGCTTGCCAGGATTTGGGAGTTAGATTGGATGCTCAGTACAGGAGACATACTACCTGGAAAGTACAGACGCTGATCAAAGGAGAAAAACATGCTTCATCCCCTTGAGAAAGGCTCATGAATAAGCATTCAATGATTAATACGTTCTCTTAGGAGAATACAAACATGTGTCTAGTCCTAGTAAGTATGACATAAAAACCTTACTAAACAGCCATTACAGAAAGTAAAATTTAGGAAGCTCCAACTTCTTCGTTGTATTTAGAAATATTTCCTCTTCTGTAATATTTTTCCCAACTCTGTATTCACCCTGTTTCCACTAAATTCTATATGAGATGGACATAAAGACCATTATAAACAGTTAATGTGAAATGGCACCATTTTACTTATGTCAGTTAAGCAACATCTATATAAAATAGCTGAGGAAAATCTTTAAAAGGTGCGTTCTTCTCTATATGTAATCAAATTTGGTAATATTTTCTTATTAAATAAATATATAGACTAGACTAGAATAGTTCAGTTGGAAGGGACCTACAACAATCATCTAGTCCAACTGCCTGACCACTTCAGGGCTGACCAAAAGTGAAAGCATATTCTTAAGGGCATTGTCCAAATACCTCTCAAACACTAACAGGCTTGGGGCATCAACCACCTCTCTAGGAAGCCTATTCCAGTGTTTGACCACCCTCTTGGTAAACAGATGTTTCCTAATGTCAAGTCTGAACCCCCCTGGTGCAGCTTTGAACCATTCCCACACATCCTATCACTGGGTACGAGGTAGAAGAGATCAGCACCTCCTTTTCCACTTCCCCTCCTCAGGAAGCTGTAGAGAGTAATGAGGTCACCGCCCAGCCTCCTTTTCTCCAAACTAGACAAAGCCAAAGTCCTTACCCTCTCCTCGTAGGACATTCCTTCCAGCCCTTTCACCAGCTTTGTTGTCCTCCTCTGGATGCATTCAAGTACCTTCCCATCCTTCTTAAATTGTGGGGCCCAGAACTCCACACAGCGCTCAAGGTGAGGCTGCACCAACACTAAATCATCTACCTGGACTTGTGCAATGCATTTGACACCGTTCCACAGGACATCCTGGTCTCTAAATTGGAGAGATATGGATTTGAGTGATGGACCACTCGGTGGATAAGGAATTGACTGGACAGTCGCACTCAGAGAGTTGCGGTCAACAGCTCCATGTCCAAGTGGCAAGCAGTGACAAGTGGTGTTCCTCAGGGGTCAGTACTAGGACTGGTGCTGTTTAACATCTTTGTTGGTGACACGAATGTTCAGACTGAGTGCATCCTCAGCAAGTTTGACAATGACACCAAGCTGTGTGGAGTGGTTGACACACTGGAGGGGAGGGATGCCATCCAGAAGGACCTGGACAGGTTTGAGAGGTGGGCCTGTGCAAACCTTGTGAAGTTCAACAAGGTCAAGTGCAAGGTCCTGCATGTGGTCCAGGCCATGCACAAATACAGGCTCAGCAGAGAATGAATTGAGAGCAGCCCTGAGGAGGAGGAGGACTTGGGGGTGTTGGCTGATGAGAAGCTCAACATGAGCTGGCAACGTTCACTCTCAGCCCAGAAGGCCAACCATATCATGGGTTGCATCAAAAGAAGCATGGCCAGCAGGTTGAGGGAGCTGATTCTGCTCCTGTACTTCACTCTCGTGAGATCCCACCTGGAGTACTGAGTCCAGCTCTGGAGCCCTCAACATAAGAATGACATAGACCTGTTGGAGCGGGTCGAGAGGAGGGCCATAAAGATGATCAGAGGGCTGAAGCACCACTTCTATGAGAGGGGTTGGGGTTGTTCAGTGTGGAGAAGACTCCAAGGTGACCTTATAGCAGCCTTCCAGTATCTGAAGGGGGCCTACAAGAAGGCTGGAGAGGGACTTTTTACAAGGGCATGTAGTGATAGGATGAGGGGTATTGGCTTCAAACTGGAAGAAGGGAGATTTAGAATAGATATTAGGAAAAAAATATTCACTCTGAGGGTGGTGAGGCATGGGAACAGGATGCCCAGGGAAGTTGTGGAGGTCCCATCCCTGGAGGTGTTCAAGGCCAGGTTGTACGGGGCTTTGAGCAACCTGGTCTAGTGGAAGGTGTCCCTGCCCATGGCACGGGGGTTAGAACTAGATGTTCTTTAAGGTCTCTTCCAACCTAAACCATTCTATGATTCTGTGGTTCTAAATACAGCAGGATAATCACCTCTTTTGACCGGCTGGTTATACTGTGCTTGATGCACCCCAGGATGCAGTTTGCCCTCTGGGCTGCCAGGGCACACTGCTGACTGACAGTGAGCCTGCTGTCAACCAGAACCTCCAGAACCCTTTCTGCAAGGCTGCCCTCCAGCCACTCCTCTCCCAATTTATACCTGGGTCTGGTGTTACTCTGTCCCAGGTGCAGAATCCGGCATTTGTTCTTGTTAAACCTCATGCCCCTGGTGACTGCCCAAGGCTTCAATCTATCTAGATCCCTCTGCAAGGTCTCCTGTCCCTCATGAGAGTTAACAGCACCTCCCAGTTTAGTATCATCAGCAAAATTACTAAGGGTGTATTCAACTCCTGCATCCAGATCACTGATAAAAATATTAAACAGAACTGGCCCTAGAACTGAACCCTAAGGAGCACTGCTGGAGACCAGTCACCAGCCAGATGTAGCCCCATTCACTACAACCCTTTGAGCCCTAATGTTCAGCCAGTTCTTTACCAAGTGCACTGTGAACCCGCTCATCCCACAGTTGGAAAACATGCCAAGGATGCTGTAAGGGTCAGTATCAAAAGCCTTACTAATATCCAGAAAAACTACATCTACTGCCTTCCCTTCATCCACTAGGTGGTTGACTTTATCACAGAAAGATATTAAATTATTTAGACAGGACTTTCCCTTTGTGAACCCATGTTGACTCTGCCCGATGATTGCACTGCTCTTTAAATGCCTTTCAGTAGCACCCAGTATAATCTTCTCCGCATTTTTTCCAGAAACTGAGGTTAGACTAACAGGTCTGTAGTTCCCTGGGTCTTCCTTCATGCCCTTCTTATAAATTGGAATAACATTGGCTAGCAACCAATCAACAGGGACCTCCCCCGACTCCCAAGATCTTTGGTAGATGATTGAGATAGGTCCTGCTGTAACATCCACTAGCTCCTTCCGAACTCTGGGGTGAATCCCATCAGGCCCGATGGACTTATGGACAGTCAACAGATACAGCTGGTCCCTCACAATTTCAGTGTCCACCAGTGGAAATTCACTGTTCCCACAGCCATGGTCCTCCAACTCAGAGGATCAGGCAGCCCAAAGTCTGTCAGTATTATTTAAGACTGAGGGGGAAAAAAAAAAAAAATTAGTACCTCTGCCTTTTCTTCATCCCTGTTTGTCAGGTGACCATCAAGTATCAATCCAACATATTCCTTAGAACTCCTCTTGCTATTAGCATACTTTTAAAAGGCTTTCTTGTTGTCTGGCTCAACACTGGCCAGTTTCAAATCAAATTGAGCTTTGATCTTTCATGTTTTCTCCCTGTATATGTGAACCACAGCTTTGTAATCTTTCTGCGAAGCCTGACCTTGCTTCCAGAGATCATGTAATTTATTTTTCCTCTTGAGGTCCAAGAGGAGTTCCCCATTCAGCCAATCTGCTCTTCTACCCCACCTGTTTACTTTATTATACTCTGCATTAATTATATTGAAAAATTATATAGAGCTCACATAGCATGTACTATATTTTGCTATTTATTTTCCAATTTATTCTAGACATATTCCAACATTTTACTGTGATGAAACCAAATGAATTATTTTGAGTAGCCATTCAAATATTCAAGATTATTTCAAACATATTTTCTTGAAATAACTCTGAAATATCTACAATTAAATTGAACTTGCTCCATTTAATGACTGTAGAGATACTAAAGATTCTTTTACACTCACCCGAGTTCATTCTCATTTTTTTAACATATTCAATATCCAAGGATCTCATTATTTTCTTTACTTGTAGCCCTTCAATGTTTCTAGAACAAATCTTATTTCTCATTTAGGATAAAATATTTTGATGCCACTTATTGTATCTCTAAAATACTTTTGCCAGAGGCTATTAGGATTTCAGACAAGAAACTGCTTGCTTATAAATGAAACAATTTTCTTAAAAAGACAAATAGACTGAGATGCACACAGTCATACATTCAGTAAGACAATACACTACAGTCCATTTTTCTTTGTTTCTATAATAATGACAAACACATATACGGATAGACACTACGCCTGAAATAAAAAATGCAACTGATTACTGTTTCAGAAAGGTAGCTAACAGCTTCATAGGAAACTGGAATTCCTAAAGCGGTAAAAATACATCAGAATAAAAAATCAGAGGAACTTGATGACAGAAATTGTTTATATGTGATAAATTGGCACAGTATGGAAAATAAAAAATTAGTGTCCCTGGATATTAATACTATTCTTTCTATTTATTTGAAGTACTTTATTCTTAATAACTGAAATTGGAGGACTTAAAACACTAGTTCATCGAGTCCATTCATGAGACTGGGTAATGTTATACATTCTATATTTTCACGTAAAAACAAATAAACACAGAACAGTTCTAGAATAAAAAAGTAGCGTACATACCATACCAACAAATTCTTCTACCCATCAAAACAATAAATAGGTAAGAACCAGTACATTCGAGAGCATCAAGATAAGTAAGCTATAGATGTAGAGTGCTGAAAAACGCAACCCACCATCTGAAATGCAGATAAGGGTACTGACCAGCAAACTGTCAACAGGTGACTGGTCCTCTTTATCTTCTTATCTCTCCATTGTTGCACATTTGTTCCTCCCCAAAGCACCCTGATCCCTCCATCTCCCCAACTTTGGTTCCTCCCTTAAACATCCCATAATAAGTGATATGCCTGCACAGGCAACACATAGGTGTTATTCCAGGAGATGAGAACTGGTGGGCATGCTGAGTACAGACAGGAAAGGAGTGGACCTGTATCCACATGTGTTACATGTGCATGTTCTTCCTCACTTTACTCATTTCTGCATAAATTGGTCTCCTGTCCTTACAAAACTGTTACACAGCAAAGGATGATCTAAGATATAGAACTGGTATCATGCACTGAAGCGTCAAACATTTTCTGCCATCTATCCAAGGTAGCCACATGGTCACGGTGTCTTCCCTTGCACTCCTTTATCTTTTGTCACTGCTTAGTACGCTTTATCTAAACTTGACCGAAAGGGTTGTTAAGCACTGGAACAGGCTGCCCAGAGAAGTGGTGGAGCCACTATTCCTGGAGGTATTTAAAAGACAGGTAGATGTGGTGCTGAGGGACATGGTTTAGTGGTGGTTTTGGCAGCGTTAGGTTGATGGTTGGACTTGAAGATCCTAAAGGTTCCTTCCAACCTAGATAATTCTATGATTCTAAGTCTCACACAATCCCAGCATGCTCTTCCCCTGCATCCCATAATGAACCCTGTCCCCCAGGGCAGGGACCCCCTAGTCTGGGTAGTGCCCCAGAGAGCTGCCCCCGAGGACTCACGGTGCTGGGTCTCACCCAACTCATGGGGCTGATGCTCTCCTGGGACAGCCCTGGGGAGGCTGGGGCAGGGGCTCCTGTCTCTGTGCTCCTGTGTGTAGGGGTGAGCTTTTTAGCACATACCCTAACACAGGTCAGCTCAGATCTGCATTTCAAGCTGCACAAAAAATTATAGCATCACCACATCACCACTCATTACTTTTAGCTCATCATTCTCCAAGTGATATGCGATGTCGCTACAGAAAAAGAAGCAAGCAACAGAGCTGGCTGTGAAATGCTATTCAAAATCAGCACCGATACATTCTTTGCTGTAATACTGCACTTGGCTAAACAGGGAAAGGGATTCAAACATTATAAATCATTTGAGAGTGGAGTACAGAGCGAAATAGATAGGAAAAGGGTCTAGCTATGTTCATGCATACCAAACATCTAGCTGAAACAAAATAGCCTGAAACTAGTCCAATAATCTTTTCCACCCACTTTCTCTAACCCCTCTCAGCTTCTGATCAATGTCTAATATTAAATAATACAAACAAAAGTCTGAAATATTTTACCAGGCTACCTTGAACACTCTCAGACAAATTAATAATGCCATCACGAATCAAAATTAAATGTCTCAGCTGTGATATCTGTGTTCATCAGATACATTTAAGTTCCATTTTTGACTCCCTTTTCTTCAAGATTAAAGACTGCAAACACTTGTTACCAAAATTTCCTAACCTATCTGTGCCTTTATAACTTCAGCATATGGCATCTAAAAGCCATTGGTATACTTTAGTTATGTATCCAGAAATATGTCTCTAAATGGAGTTATCAATTCTGTCTGCAATTTCAACAGTCTCTATACTCTTTAAGTGTTTATTAAAGAATATATGGCAGGCAGATAACACACCAGCCATCTTTCTGGGTATGAATTACTTATGAAGGTTCATCATATAATTTTCAATCTGGAATTAGAGTTAAGGTTACCAATATTTTACAGGTTTAGTTTTTCTACAGCTCCGTGCACAGAATTCCTTTTCAAGACAAGGAGAATCCTTCATGCAGAAAAACAGAAAAACAGAGGCCTTCTAGATTTGTTCTCCTGCAGACACCAGAGGATTTTTATATGTAACTCCTGTAAGTATCATCAAGAATAATTAATTATTAATTTTATATCTACAGTGCTTATCTTCCGTAAAAATCCAAGAACCACACAAAGACATTAAAAACATTAAACATTAAACAATGCAACAGAAAATACAAATTAAAAACAGACACATAAATAATTAAAACAAAATCTGAGCTGCAATAAAACCTTTTTTCTATAAAGTATTCTTGTCACCCCCTGGCTAACAAATAGAAGTTTACTGAGAAAATCTACACTCACCAGTAAGCACGCATTTCAGATTTGCTCAATGAAGAATGATAGTACATACATTGCATCTGATTATCACTGAATGACAGTTACATAACTGACATGTTTAATATACCTTTACTATGTCTCAATCTAATACAAACAGGAAAGTGGAATTTGGAAGGATGTTTTAATCTCCGCCCACCAGCTCACCCACTTTCCTACCTACACAATTAACTAAAAAATCAAAATCTTTTTTCTTCCTATTTCAGCACCTCAGCACCCTTTCCTGATTTTTTTTTCCTTTACATACTGCAGTAGTATTCTTATGACAGAAGGATAATCTTTGGTGCAATTCCAGACAGCTGTCTTCTATTTATTACTTCAGTGACAAAGCACAGCAATATCCTACCACACTTTTTTCCCCCCAATATTTACCTCTTCTTCTCTTTTGTTCTACTGACACTATGTGCAGCCATTCCCTATTATGGGATTTCCTTTTTTTATGTCCATGGTATCCAGAACTCCATGTGATAATCTGTCTTTAAGTATATACTAAATAATTGTATTTGTTGCAACAATCACATTAAATATCTTTTCTAAACTTTCACCATTCAAGCGTCCCTCTGGCAAGCTCTCACTGCACCATGTTGCACTGTATCACGTGCATGAGCCTGTTGGGAGCTACTTAACGCATCTCAAGAAAGGCATGCATTGAGCAGAATAAACAATGACATCTTTAGTCATGGATCAAGGGTCCTAAACTGCCAGATCTAAGGGGTAATACAGTTAGTGTTCAAATCGCTATTTGAACTTATGCCACTCAATTACTAAGGACAGGGGAATCAAGATCTAAATTCCACCCAAGCTGACTGCCTAGCACATCTTAGTGAGCCTGGTCTCACTGCACGTACCATGTAAAAAAGTCATTCTGCCTGTATAAAAAAGTCAGACACTTCTGATTTTCACACACCTATAGGATTTCTAAATCATCAAACTCAAACTCTGCTGACCAGAGATGCGAGAACATGGCAGTGGAGACAGCTTTTGCTGAGAATGTCAGTCGTCTAAATCCCAGACAAACACAACTACACACTCAGTTCATCTTGACTGATCATGACTGATACAATAAAAATAAATTGAGTCACTAAGATATGCAAAATCTGGTAGCAGTAGACCAAAAATTTATTTCTCAAATTCCACTTGAAAACTAAGAGTTATATAGTACAATAGCTAAATCAGGAAATGTTGCATAAAATATAATTCCATTCTCTCTCTTGTCTCCAAACAGATTTCAGATGTGGCCTCTAGCAGAATGAAAGGAACATTTAATATGGAGATAACAAAATCACAGCTAATTGTGATAATGAAACATATGATCTCTGTCTCCCTGTGAACAGTGCATCCGAAAGTATTCCTTTTTTTTCTTTATTGACTGTAAATGGGTACTCTTGAATATTGCTGATATCCAGTTTTCTTGAAGAGATATTCTGTGCTAGAGGCAGCTGAGAACCTGAAACTTAAGCTAAAAAGTAGTCAAAACAACACCTTTCTCCCTCCAGATATTTCCATCACTATATTTGCTTTACCGTATCTTTCTTTGGATTGTATTATACTTGATCTTCATACTATGGCTGTATACTCTACTGTGAATATGTGGCAGCATTAGCAGTACGTGTGGAATGATCCCCGCCTCACTCTTTCCCATCCAAACCTCATTATGTTTCACACCAGTAAAACCATTCTACTCTGAGTAAAGAGGTAAGGAGTGAAGTGCCACCTACCTGGGGGTGGCACAACGGTGTCTTCTTCTTTGTGACCTCCTTTGAAGGACTCCAACACATGTTGAAAAGCGTAAGGGAGAAAATGGAAGTTTGGGAGTATATTTGTAACGTTCTCCTACTGTTTTCAAGGTAAGAGAAGTATGTTAGGGCTCATCGACACACGAGCAGGCAGTTCAGGGTTATGGTTAGGTCTAACATAATCATATTTGAGTTTATAACCAGAGGGACTAAGTTATGGGAATTCAGGGAATTCTACATTCTGCATTAGGTCAGGATGTTCAAAATAACTGTGATATGAGTGAATGAGATTTGTATCCTAAGTCAAATACACATTTTTAAATATCACTGCCTATATGCTTTACACATGCCTACATATGGTGTCTGTGCTTGCAAGCATTGTGTATTGTATTATTCACCATGTTATTTGTCACGGAAGACCCCACTACGTTTTTTAAAGCAAAGCAATCAGTCTATCTACAATTAGAATGAAGTCACCCGGGGGCGAAATGTAGGTGTTATTTAACAAAATACAGCTACCTTACACAAAAGTATATGACAGCGAATGAAAAATAACAAATGCAGTTGAAAATGTAGGAGGAATTTGTAATGTAATTATCAAAACTTAAATCTGATCTGCCTTGGCAAAGTGAACAGGGAACTGTGAAGGGGGGAAATGCAAATACCAATAGTAGTACATTATTCCATAGAACTATTTTGGTGTATTTATTTCTTGGAGATTCTGAGGAAGGAGTGCCTGCTTACAGATACTATAACTAAGGCATCACAGACTAGTTTACCTTATGAAGCATCCGACAATAATAGCACAAAGGAGCACCATCACTGCAAGGTCTCCGATGCACGTTTTCCACTAGCATTGCCGATATCCATGTGTCTGACAGGTCAGACATTTAAGTATCTGCCCATTTCTGATTTCAGCACATTTTTAAATTCTTGGGAGTATTTAATCATAGTGATTGACTTAATGGTCCTTGCCAAGTCACTTTCATCCTTGACTGGTACCCAAATGATCAATAAGCTTGACCATGCCAAAGAAGGGGAAAAAGAGAGAAAGAAGGAGAGAGGAGAAAGAGAAAAAACTGGGTAAGAAAGAGAAATAATGAGGGAGAGACAGGGAGAGGAAAAAAAACAGAGAGAGAAAGAGAGGGAGAAAGAAAGAAAGAAAGAGAGAGAAAGAAAGAAAGAGAGAAAGAAAGAGAGAGAGAAAGAGAGAGAGAGAAAGAGAGAGAGAGAAAGAGAGAGAAAGAAAGAAAGAGAGAAAGAAAGAGAGAAAGAAAGAAAGAAAGAAAGAAAGAAAGAAAGAAAGAAAGAAAGAAAGAAAGAAAGAAAGA
>VZSZ01003318.1:25416-125574 GCA_013398815.1 Ibidorhyncha struthersii | reverse complement strand
CCTTCCCTTCCCTTCCCTTCCCTTCCCTTCCCATGCATCCTCCATCCTTTACACATTGCATCTGGCTGAAAGCACTGAATAGTATGAAAGCTTGTAATAAAATTGGCTTTATTATGTGCAGTGCTGTTGATGTGCTACATAGGTCAACCCCAGAAATTTGAGATTTGTAACCATTGAATGCACATGCATCTAATAGAGAGAAAAGCACCAAATTGTGCATCCTGTGGGGATGGCTCACTTTGCATGATTGTAACACCCTTTCAGAGAAAAGGTTATGAAGAGTAATGTAGCCTTGTATCCTTCCTTTTTTAAAAACCAGTATCTATTGAGCATTTCTGATTCCAGCTTGCTCCAGTAAGAGCCCCGGGGAACAAGTTAGCACCTGTGGAGCAACGCCGAATGAGTACATCATTATAATGCTGGGACAGAGAGACAGTATAAGTCAAAGGAAAACATTTATAAAATAAAATACAATTATATGTAAAATGTTACTTCTATAGAATCTGGTAAGTTGGAAACGGTAGGAATAGGAAAGGCTTCATGATCTGCTGCAAAATTTTTTTTTTTCCACTAATAGAAAACTTCAATTCTAATTCAACAGGGTTGTGACATTTCAAATTCAACTTCTTGCTGATGAGTATCATTTGGCTGGTATTTCTGGACATAACGGTTAAGGTTGAAACGATAGAACAGACCCTTTGTGGGAAATTATTTTACCAGACTACTCCAAAGCAATCTCCCAGGAAAGAGCAGTCAGAGAACAGGCAACTTGGTCTAAGTGGTGTTTTTTTCTTAAATCCGCATAATCTTAAGGGAGCTTTTAATCTACAAGGTATTTGAAGAAGCAGTATTTAAGTAACAAATAAGAGAGGCAAAAAAAGTAGCTATTACAAGGCTATAAAACTTACCTCAACACTTTGATTGAATAATTTTCATGCTAAAGTTTATTGAAAAATTCCAAAGTTCCTGTGAGCTTTAAACATGTATCCTTCAAACAACTTCACAAAGGCATGTTTCCTTCTCAATGAAATCATACAATTTCTCTACTGAAAGAGAGAATCTTTGCATTTATCAAAAATTCAAGGGACCTAATGGACGTAAATGGAAGGGTGCATGCTATGTAATGTACAGGATGTCACCTGCCTCTTAAAAAAAAAAAAAAAGCCTAGCAGTAGCTATTTACATTTAGTTGTTTACTTTTCCTGGGCAGATTTGCATCCGTGGTCTCACCGCCTTGTTCTTACAGATAATGTAAGGTTTACTATGGTGCCATAATCCTGGCAGTGCAAGTGCTGAATACTGTTGTAAATGTCAAAGAATGAAATGGTGGAAACTCATCATCTCCTTCCCAGTGTCTGAAATGTGCGGTGGATAAGCTTATAGATTTAGGAAGAGTGTTACTCAGAGAGCGCCTCAAAGTATTGGGGAATGACATACATGGGATTCCACCAGGACTGGTCCTGTCGTAGCGTGTCATTGTCAAAGAGCAAAGTGAGATGCAGCCAGTGCAGACAGAGAGACGGACTGCCCATTTTCCCTTGGATTCTACAAAATGCATCGTAGCATCATGTATCGTATTCATATTGTATCATAGAAATAAGGTGAACAACAGTAAGTAACTTAACCATAGAAGGATTCACGGGGTGATGAATTCTCACTACCAGAGGCCTGTAAATAAAACAGATTATCTTTGCAATAGGACTAAAGGAATGTGGAGGCTTGAGGCAGAAGTGACTGAGTAATTTAATTACGTGGATTATACAGATGATGAATAACTACTTCTGACCTCAAATTCTATTTTATCTGTTTCCGATATCTACATATCTTATTAGCTTTATATCTTTATGCATTGTAACTTGTTTTATTTCATTCACATGGAATTGCGTATACACATGTGTACACATACAGATATAATGTGCACATATAGAAATATATCCATATATTTGGTTATGTTATAAAGAAATTCAACAGACTGTATTGTTAGCTTAGAAATGGTGCAGGTAACAACTTGAAATGTATGTACTTCCTTAGCAATTCATTACCTCTTACTTTATTGTGTGTTCCAATCTCAGAAGGAAGTTCTGCTATAATACATAAATGATTTCACTAAAAAAACAAGAGTGCAAGTAGTGTTAGCTAGCAAATGTTAGGAGGAAAGCTTGATGAAAAGAAAAAACACCAGTTACTAAAAACACTAATAAGAACTGATCCTAGCACATAAAGAATTAACTGCCATAATTATTTATTCCCACTGATTTAGGAAAGTTTTACCAAATATAGTTTCTATGAAGCTGTTTTTAGTAGAATGAAAACCTCTCATCACCTTTCAAATACAGGAAAAAATATTCTGCTATTTTCTGTTTTATTTTAATACTGGTATTAACATTTAAAGAGGCCGACATATCACATCTCAGAGGTGCCTGTATTTCAGTGGCAGTTAAAATGATCCCTCTGTGATCATTATCTTCTTATAGAGCTGTTTTCAGACTCAGCAAGTGGATATGTGCAAGTGTAGTTTGGAGTCCTTAGCTGAAACGAGCTACATAAATGCCGAGTGTGGCTATTCTTCTCCTTTCAACATAGTTGAGATGGAGTTACTTGAATTACAAAACCTTTCCTCCATTATTTAACCCGATCCAGAAGGAAAACTTTACATTTCTACTATAGTTAGCTTTCTTGATTGTTGTGCAATTTTCTTTGGGAATCAAAGCTTAGTCTGATTAAAACTAATCTTGTAAAAGCCTATACTAAAAGTTGCTTTCTGTATATCAGCTTTGATCCAAAGGTGAATGGAAGTTATAAACAGGATATAAAATGAGCTTCTAAACTGCCTGTTGGTGAGCCCATTGAAAGCAACAGGAGAGTCCAGAATAGGACCTTTGAGAGTAGAGTCGCCTCTGCTTCTTTTCATACTGAGTTTTGAGTTACAGTTTTCTGTACGTATATTTCATATGACTTGGAAATATAAATTATAACAGAAGCCATGTATTTCACAATACACTAGAAATTTTCAACAGAAGTGCTCTTTGAAAAACTCACATTGCATTATAAACCTAAAGATTTCAAAAGTAAATTTTTTGTGATTCTGTTTAAGGAAAGTAAATTGTATATTTGGATACAGTCAGAAAATACTCTGTCTTTCTACATTTTATTGATGATCGTGTCAGCACTTCTGGGGATCAGTCCACTAGATTCAATGTAATGGTAGCATGCTAACACAGTGTCAGCTGTAGTCCTTAAAACCACAGAATACTCATGCTTTTTGTCAGAACATCTGCTGAATTACAGCCAATTTACAATCCGGTTTCAAGATTCCTTATTAAATTTTTGTTCTCCAGTAAAACACTTTGGAATTTGTGGAAGGCTGCTAATAGTTACAGAGGAACTGAGAAAACAGATTTCAGTTTAGAATGCTTTCAGATTTAATTATTAATGCAATTTTTTTTTACTTTTATTGTATTATTGTATATTCCAGATACGTAGTCACATTTGAAAATGCTGAATTAGATAGCAAAACCAAAGCACAAAAATAGGGAAGTTTCCACATTAATTTTATTTATCTTCTGCTAGCACATTCTTTGTATTTGCCACCATCTCACAGTCTGAAAATGTGTAATATACATTTTGTGAGCCAAAATCACAAGACCTAACACATACTGGAAAACAAGGGTCCAAATCCTGAATTTGGAAAACGTACCTGGTTAACCGAAGGCGGAGGGGAGGAAAGAACAGGTCTTTGGCCACCTCACATAGTCAAGTCAATCAGCTCTGCAGTAAACGATGCTTTTTTTCATGCATCTCCGTGTGCATGTGAGAACACAGACAAACACAGACATGCGTGCAACTGTGTGGGTGCACACCGGTACTTGTAGCAAGAGGCTTCGGTAGCTGTCTGCTCTATCAAGAAGAACCTGTGCTTAATTCATGACTGTGCTCATCTTGTATGTTTTCCCTTGCATACATCTATGCTAAAGAATGCTTATACTTAAATCATATGACTACTGCTACTGACTTTAGCAGTTCTTGTTGTATGGTATGGCAGTTTTAATGACCACAAAAGAGGAAATACGTATAATTCATAATTCTAATGAAAGGGCAAGACATTTTCCTCAAAATCTTTACATCAATATAGCGCTCACAAAAGTGCTTATCTGATTAGTGAATTTTCATCAGCCTAATGTATTGAAGTAACGTGATACAAATTGTACCTTATCAAGTGAATGTTTTAGCAATACTTGTGGCAAAACCCCTTCCCTCTTATGACCATAACTAAAATGGCTAAGATTTTTACAGCATTCACATTATTTACTAAATATGAAATCCTTTCATATGAAACTGCTAAAAGTTTTCCTCTTCTATTAGACCCTTCAATAAAGGGTCTTGGGATTGAGGTAAAAAATATCAAGATTTTACTTTTGAGGGGCTTTAAAAATGTCGTCTTACAGCTGAAAGGGGAAAATTGACTGCTCAGTCCTCAGTTTCTTGGTGTGATCTTCAACTTAAAAAAAAAAAAAAGGGAGTATCATTGCCTACTCCTTTCCATATTACTGTTCAGCATATCTACCACTTTCATCCAGAATTCTTCTTTTCAATAGCTGCTCCTTTCTGCAAGCTCTTTTGAAGGTGGCCAATCATTGCTCTCACACAATCCACATAGTTATTAGCTTAAGACTTTGGTAATATCACCTCTTTACCCTTTATTTCAATCTTGGCAACTCTTTCCTGGGAAAATAAAATACCTCTGACATTTGGGAAAATATTTCTTTAGAGGTTTTTATAGATTCTATTTAATGAACTTCCACATATCCTAAATGCAACCATATTCTCCTTACAGCAATTATAGACATCTTGTAAGAATGTGAAAGCTATTATATTTCTTCAGTGGCCAAATTTTCTACACAAGTATTTGAGCATTCTTGAGAAAGTTTAATTTTCAGCCCCTGTCCACGGAAAGAAAAATAGCATAGACACTAGACCAGTAATAGCATCTCTGTGTTTTTCATAGAGGATACAGTGCCAACAGAACCTCCCATGTCTTCTCATGCAAGGATAACAAGTTTCCCCTGACAAATAGGTGAGATATTTTATTGGCATTTTCATTGTCAGCAGTAGAAAGTTGCACCAGTCAACCATATAAGACACAGGGATTTTTTTAAATGTCCTGACAAACTTATGCTTCTTAAAGCTATTTATCTGAAATAGCAATGAGCAACAGAATCAATGTTTAATATAGAATGAGTTCAACAGCATTGGTGACTCCTGTGTGCCTGCCTCCATAAATTTCCTAAGGATATGCTTCCAAAATTCCTAAATCTCTCTAGTACTACAATTTCAGGTCATTGAAATTTGTATGAGTTTCTACACTAAGTTCAGCTAGTTTTAAATTAAGATACCCATAAAAAAACCCACTCTCCTGAGCTCTGTCTATATATTTTTACTACACACAAATTGTAGCTCATCAGCTAGCTCCTGTAATTTTTCCCAATTTATCCAGCCTCCTCTGCACTTCTGGGCTCCCTTCCCAAACCCTCTTCCCACTCCACAAGTACTGCTGGAGAAGCCCCAAAAACATAAAGCCTGCAGTAAAATACAGAAAGTTCTTTTCAGTTTCGATGTTATTTGTAAAGTCCTTTTTGTGGTCCAAAGTAATAACCCTGTAAGGGTAATCTGTTAGGAAATGAAATATCCTCCCAGCCTGATGGTTATAGATTAGATTTACTAACTTTTTCAGGATGTTCTTTGGATTTTAAATCATCTGCAAGAAGGCAAGTTTGGACGAATCGAGTTTCAGTTACATTTGTTTTAATTCTTCAGTCTATTGTGCCCGTGTACATGATTACTTTTTGGTAACAAAAATAATACCCCTTCGCCCCCAAAAAAAAGAAACTTCAAAACACATGATTATAAAAGGTCAAATTCTATTAGATTTAAAGATAAAATCCTTCCTTTCATACAAATAAACATTATAGAATCAGATGGTTAAAATTTGGATACTTGGTATATTTTGGAAATCCAAGATATATTTCCTCTGTTTTTCAAGCTCCAGTGTGTGAAATGAAACTGTGCATGTGACATGGTGAGGGATCTAATATTACTACTGTATCTTTGACTGATATTATTGTTCTGGGATGACCAGAACAGACTAGTCAGGACTCTGGATACTACAGAATATTGTAGATTAATAAAAAAAAGAAATAGAAAAGACAAAAAAAAAAATCACATAGGGCTAAATTTGTAGGGATTCTGTTATTCATTCGTTCCAAGATTGACTTTGCGTATTTCAATGAAATCATAAGAGTTTGCTATGTATCTGACTTGTGAAATGTACTGTTCCAAATTGCTCCCTTTGGGGCCTCTTGTACTGGTCACCACTTTGAAACCGATTAACAGCTGAGTTAACACAAATGTCTAATCTAAAGAGTCAGTGTGTCACAGATATCAGCTAAGGAGAGAATCTGCTTAGCAGAACCTCTGTGATTATTAAGAAGATATGAATTGCCTGATAGAATCTAGGGTAAGCCTGAGGAAACTATAGGGAAAATGGATAATTTATTAAAAAATGCAGTACACAATACAGTAAGCATTGTATTGAATCATCATTAAAGAATCTGCAGATACTTCTGAAGATACAGCTTAATTAATGCTACCTGAGATGTTTTCTGAAGTACATCTTCTTCATTCTTAAAAGTTATATTTTTTGGCATTATTAAGCCAGTACACAGTGTCTTGTAGGTGAACATCCTCTGTCCAAACGGCTTTGGATATATTTAGTTGATCAATTGTTTTCTCCTCATCTGCTTCCTCTGTGCTTCATTTACACAAAGTTTATTTGCACCATCTCTTTTGTACCATACTTTTTTGTGCTTTTAATTCACAGACCACTCTGGGCTGGGTTCCTATTCTTTGTCTGGCGCACTTGGATGACTGTGCATTTTTTGAGCAGCTGTATCATTGATTTTTCCTGTTTGCCCATCTCTTATCAGTATTTTAAATATGCCCATTATCTACTTGAATATCCGTATTTTACAATCTAAGTGTCTTTTTTTTTTTCTACTTAACCTAATACTATTTTTCTATCTCATTTCTATTGATGGCTCAGTGTTTCTAACCATGTTTCTATTTCATGTTGCTCGGTGGCTGTAAGTCTTTCCATTCAAAGCTTCTTACTTCTCAAGTGAGAAGTGTATTTTTGAACAAGAGTGATCATCCATTCAATTGTAATGTTATTGAAATATTTACCAGTAGATTATTTTAAAGTTTGTCCCCACTGAAATGAAAGGATGATTTGTCACTGACTTTTAGCAGAACAGAGCAGATTGTTATAACAAACAAAATACTTCCTTTCAATAAAGGAGTTTATTTAGGATGT
This sequence comes from Ibidorhyncha struthersii, assembly GCA_013398815.1. Classification (NCBI taxonomy): domain Eukaryota; kingdom Metazoa; phylum Chordata; class Aves; order Charadriiformes; family Charadriidae; genus Ibidorhyncha; species Ibidorhyncha struthersii. The sequence continues at coordinate 118,205 of VZSZ01003318.1, read as the reverse complement.
GACAGTTCTACAAAACTGTTCATACCATGCATGGGACTAAACTGATGGAACTGAAAAACTGTAACAGTTGAACTCCGTCAGATACTTTTTGACAAGTACTGTAAAATGATATTAGAGCTAGTGGGCTAAGTAATTTACACTCTCAAAAAACTTACAGGCTTTGGGTCATTTTTGTTCACTGTCTTATGATGATAGTTAAGTGAGTCCTAAAAAAATGTTTCAGACTTGAAGATTACTATCAGGTTTTACTATAGTTTTTGAATCCTATTCTAACTCATCATTCATTCATAAAAATATCAGGAGGAAGACTAGAGTTACAAGATGAGTCGAAATTCTAAAATCCATTATAAAGCCTAAAGTAAATAATTTCAGAACTTTAGAAGTCAAGAGTTTATTAACCGATCACATTTTTTTAATTTTGATTTGGTCCAGAAGTTGGCAGAAACACATGAGAAACCCCAAGAGTTTAAAGTTTCTGGCTGATCTCTAAATCTAAAACAGCTGAGCAGATTTAAATATTTTGTGTAAACAAATTTGCATCCAGGCTGCTAATCTGCATGCCAACTTTCAGTTTGACATTTTCTGAAATGATGGAAAAATGCTAAGCCCTTAATGCTAAATGGAGTTCATAATGGAAATGCTGACAGACCCATAATTACCTGTATTGTGATTCTGCTGAAAGCTTCTTTATCTGTCTAATCTTTCACAATGGAGTTAAATATATAAAATCTTGAAAGGAGGAAAAAAGGAACTTTATGTTGGAAATGCTGAACTGTAGCAATGCTATATTTTCTTCCAGACATCCACTTATGGAGGCAGCAGTGACGAAAAATTATTTGAAAAAATATGTAGCATTTTCTGTGGAACTGAAAAAGCAGCCAGTGATGCTTAAAAGTTTAACTTAACCTCCATTTTTCAATCTTTTTGAGTCACCTTTCTGGTAAGGTATGAGTAAACATATCCAATCAACCATTTTTAGTATAGCAATGAGGAGCTGTCATAGAAGAAATTTATCATTGATTTGACATGGCAAAAACATCCCAACCAACAACAAATACAGAAATCAACATTTCAGTGTCCTAATACTGACCACCTCTGCTAAAATCGTCTGCACTGGGGGAAGAAGGAAATAGAGGATGATATGTTTAGAAAACTTCTCCAGAAAATGAAGTGAAATATTAAGAAAAATGAGAGAAAGGTAGTTATCTGGACCCTGTAACTTAGAAATCCTGTAATTTAGAAACTCCATTATCTGCCAGCTTCAAAGTAGAGTCTTGAAGTTTCTCTGGAAGAGCTTTTTCTCAGTGTCTTTTTCATTCCCCCCTTGAAAATCTTCCCATTTGTCCAGGCTATAACCACCTGAAAAACAAGCCAACATTTGCTCTGCAGAGACTGCTTAGGATGGATGGCCCAGACATACCAGCCTTACTCCATCTCCACGCAATCTCTGTGCACCAGCTAGGGCACGCAGCTGTCCCTGCAGAACAACTATCAAACATCACAGTAGCTCTTCATTGAAACAGAATGTTCTCTAGCATTTCTGGCCTTTGTGGTTTGCTGTGAGGATGAAATCTCTTTCTCCAGGGCTCCCATAGCAAGGACTGACAAAGCTCAAAGAATATATCCTGAGGGAAAACAGGAATATATGCTTCTGATACCTTCTTTCCAAACTGCCATCTTTTCCAGGAAAAGTCTTGGACTTTCAGTTACTGCTTATAAAGCAGCTCCTTCAGTTCCAAGATCAGCTATTTGCCCATCTCTGTCTCTTCTTTAACATCACTCTGCCCTTCTTGACATGAGGGGATTAGGACTCCAGGCAGTGCTCAAGATATGGGTACATCAGAGTTTCTGTTACGCTTTGTCTTACTCTTCCTGATTGTGCTTAATATTATGGGAGTGGGGGCTTAATTGCCATGGAACATGAAGTTGATGATTTCAAAGAAATGTCAGTGTTGACTCTGAGATCAAGACTTTAATTTCCAAGTTCAGCATCATGCAGGTATTATTTAGATATATTTTCTTGTATGCATATTAATCTCTAAAACTCGCCTACTTATGCATTTGCACACCAGTTCATTTTTTGAGGACAGTCTGAAGTTCCTCAGCATTGGTGCATCATTTGATTACCCAAAGAATCCTAACATAACCTCCAGTCTTGCAAATTTCACTGCATGCTCTTTACTCCACTGGGCATGGAGATGTAAATTTATCCCATCACTGATGCTACGGCAATCCCACTTTTGATTCTTCCTCATCTAAGCAAGTAATCATTAAGCCCTATCCTGTTTCTTATCCTTCAACCAGCTTTGAGTTCATAAAAGGATCTTTTGATCTGTCCTGTGGTAACTTATTTTCTATAATAACCTTTAGTGGTGGGCCTTGTCAAAAGGTTCTTGTATGTTGGCAGTGACTAAATTTAAAAAGATGAGTTATTCTGATTAATGGATCTCTACCCAGAATTCCCTTTTCCTGGATGAGAGCTTTAACCAAAGACATTTAGTAGGAGTAATATTCTGTCTGTCTGACACCTCCTTTCACAAGCTTGAATACAAAACTATAGATCCAGAAGATGACAGGGAACAAGAGCTGTAGCTGCTATGAAATATGGAAAAGATTAGTTCAACCATTTAAGGTGTTTGGGAGAACTGTTGAAGGCTCAAACATGAAGGCCCAATACAAATTCTGGCTTGTAATCACAGTTTCACAAAGGTGCGTAAATGAAGTAAGAGTGCAAGCCTATGGACAGAGTTTCCAGTGTGCCTCTTTCTTGACAGTTCCCTATCGGCAGCCCAAAGAAATCACAGCCCTTAGCACATCAGCTGCTGTTGGAATTAAATTCTCTCATGCATGAAGTATGTGGAACATAGGACCTAACCTACATTTCTGAACTCCAGTCTTGGACCTCCTATCTTAGGGTTTAGCCACTGAAAGAAGGGTAAGAATCCATCTCAGCTCTGCAACATCTGACTTGCAAGCGCACAACCTCACTAAGTCCTAAAATCACTGGAGAAGAGGGCTGCCTGTATATGTTGCTTTCTCCATTGCACAAAAGAGTCATAAATATTTCGTGGGCTGAATCAGAATGCTTTTCATGGTACCTCTGAGGTAGGATGAGATTGTTTAGTACTTTAGTAGCAGAAATGGTGCTGATTCTGTTGGAAGCACTTTTCTTTCCAGAATTTGAACTGAACTACTATCCCAAGCAAAGTGTAAGAGACACTGAGCTGTTGCAGTTGCCATGTTTCAGATGAGATGTTGCTGGCATGTCTGGTCCTGAAAGATTGAATGGTATTTTTCACAGAATATTGTTATTAGCCTTCAGCTGCTGGCTAAATTCCAATTTGGATAATTACAGTCTGCTATCTAAATTCTCTAAGCAGAGTATGTTAAATAACCTTCCACACTTCCTTTCCTAATCTTCTGAGGGGCATTTCTGAGATTTATTAAATAATAGTTCTGCTTAATCTAAAAGGTAACTGCTTCAAAATGCTTGGGGAAAGTGACTGTTTTAGAGGGTGTGTTGAATACTCAGTGCTCACTGATAAATTACACAGCTGCATTGGTGATGCTTGCCATGTAGGAAGAGTTTCTTAGCACTGTACAAAGACAAAAGGAAACTACCTCCTTAGAAGGATAGCTGCAATTTAATTTAGAGTTGGTGGAAACTTTTTAGATAAAAAAATACAACATGTTCTGCGCAAGAAGACAAGTATCAGCCTGAAGAAATCTACATAGAAAGTTTTGGTAAAGTTACAAGATCCTGAAGGTTTAAATAAAGATTCCCTGTTCAAGGTGAAGGATAACTACAGACAACTGTAGTACACAGGAGAATGTAGAAAAGTGTAAAGCTGTGCAAAACTGAATTCGTCTCAAATATGAAAAAAAATCAAAGGGGTAAAATTGGTCAGTTGGATCAGTCATGAAGCCAAGTCTCAGTTTTGCAATAAATGGACAAAAAGGAAATGTTTCAGATATAATTGAGTATAACAGTTTACTAAGCACATACTAGTTCAATGTTTTATTTCAATGTGAAAAGAGAAAAAAAAAGAGAAGATAAAAATAAAGTGAAAGAGAAAGAGAGAAAGAGAAAGAAGAATATTAAATTTAGGTTCAATATTAATCACATAATTGTTCAAAGTGTTTTTAAACAGTCCTAATTATTGGAGTAGTTTAAGGATAATTTGTTGAGCTTCAGTGCATCACTCCATCAAAAACTGGGGTTTGCTTCTCTCTCTGCCACACGGTAAGTAGCAACATTGACCAAAGTAAAAAAGAGATAGGAAGCAAAGGGACTCCACAGAAATTGCCTGCCTCAAAAGATGCTCTATTGTTCAGAATCTCCATCTTTTCCCTGTGCCTGTTGACACAGCTGTGTTAAACTAGAAGAAACCCTTTCCTGTATAATTTCTCCAATCTTATTTACCTCCCACAGAATACCCCCTATCAAGCCAGAAGATTTTTGCTCTTCATGAAGAAAGGACATTAGTATTAACATTTTTGCTCAGGATTGTTCCGCCATGTAATTTGCAAACTCTGTACCGGCTCATAGGAAAACTTTATTTTTGTGGGTTTTACACAGAACAATTCAACATACTTAATAATTCTACAGCTGCTGGTAGTTTGGTATTATTTTAGTTCAAGACAAAAACGTCACAATAATACTTACATACTCACTCATGTCTGCTTAAACTACAACTAAAGTAAGTCCTATCTGTTTAAAAAAAGCACAATACTGAGAGCATTTTATATAATGTTATGTGTGAATTAGATATTCATAGGGTTGATGCATGTCTGGGTTGAATGGAAGCAGGGTTTGTGTTTATAGTCCCTTGAGAAATCATTTATATCTGATTTAAGAAAGCAGTGTTGTTACATTGCAGATTTTTGTTGTGATTGAATCTCAAAGTTTGAGGATTTCTGTATTTCTCCGATACTACAGAAGCACAGAGACCTTTTGGCCTGGTTATCATTATGATTTACTGTTGCCAAAAACTGCATTAATTGCTATTTTGGAGTGTCCTCTACACAGAATTTTCATTAGCTTATTTTCTTGTTTGAACACAAAATTAATAAATATGAGTGTAATACAATATGCACAGTTCTTAACCAAATAACTGCATTCTTGCAGGTAATGATCAGGAGAAAACCAGAATAAGTTAATTCCTCTGTTAAACAGCTTCATTATTTGTGGATTAGCAAAACCTCAGGTACTTTAGTTTGCAATTTACCCCTAGACTGACAAAAAAAAAAATCAGGATATACAACGTAGTTCAAAATGCACTTTGAAGTCTTCAGTTCTTTACTGTTGTGTAAGAAATTGGCTTCAAGGGAATTCCTACTGTCCTTTGCTAGAGAAAAACAAAAATAAAATCTTGGAGTTAGTGGGTCAAATATCATCTGCTTTAATTACTTTAAACAGATGGAAATTATGAATAATTATTCATAAAAACCTATTTATATGCCCTTTCCAGGGTTATTATTACAAGATTTTTTTTTCAGTGACACAAATAGCAAAGTAAAAAAGAGCAAGCCATATAATCTCATATCTACACATTAATAAACAACAGTGGTTTGTTTTATAACTGTTCTGAGAACCTGGGTGGGTCCAAATCCAGTGCAGACAGCACAAAAAATCTAAAGTTTAAGATCAAACTGTATTGAAGGATTTATTCCCAAACTTCCAACTATTTCTTCATTTTTATCATTGTGTTTCACTAATACATGCTATTAGGAGGGGCGACTAAGTTCTGGGAATTAGATTTTCCACCAGGAGAAAAAAATAACTCTCTTCAGGTAAACTCTCAGATAATGCATGATTTCTACCAGCTTCAATGAGCTTTAAGTGTACATCTTACCAATTTTTCAGTATTTGGGCTATAAATCTGTTACTGTGATATTTGGGAATGAGAATGTGCAATATTTTCGAAATTGCCAGAATACCAGTTCTTTCATACCTGGAAAAGATACTTTTTCTGAGAATTGTCCCACTTTCACATTTGTATTACTTTTTGTTTTGCATTAATACATGCGTTATGTCCGTGTTTCAGCTCAGTAATATGTCACGTCTTGCATGTGAAACCAAACATTTCCCTACTGTCTATTGGGGTGAGTAATCTTACTTAAAATGCTGAAAGATACAAAAAAATTAAAACCACAACTGAACAACTGTATCAACATTGCCATTTGGACTCATGCATCTGCTCAGCGTCTCATCCTTCTGAGCTTGCTGACTGTCTGTTAGCTTCTGAAACTCTGTGTCCATTCATGTATTTCACAGAATATCACAATATGGCCAAACTACACGGTTACCAGTCGCAAAATAATTTTCTTCCTACAATGCATCAGCACATCTCAGCTGAGAGGCAGCAGGTTCTTGAATTGCTGTTGTACAACTACAAAACTAACACATGAGCATGTGTGTTTCCTCTTTCACTTACTCCCAGCTGTGAACTCAGTCTTTTTCTTCTTTCCTCATTTCTGTCAATTCCTAAAAAAAAAAATTCACTTTCAGAAAACAGAAGGAAAAAAGGGAAGATTACCCCAGTGCCTCTCATTCTACAACTTTAAAAGACTCAGAAAGAAATTTGAGAAAGTAAGTTTGATATTTGCAAAAATAATAAGAAAAAGTAATTGTTACTCGTTTCTGCATTTTGAGGAAAATATACTGTGAATCACTACTTAACTGTAACTAAATTAAGGAACTTAGTTTTGCCTTTGAAATATTACTTCTCCCCAGTGCCATTCAAACACCTAGATGTAGGAACCGCTTATGCATCCTCACCAAAATTAATTTTTCTTACTGTTTCCTTTAAAATCCTTGGGCTTTTTGTTTGGTTTGTTGGTTGTTTTGTTGTTATTTGAGAAGGCACTTGGGGATTCTTTTTATCTCGGCACAATTCTGAGCTTTCACAAGCAATGGATGACTTTCCCTGTTGGGAGTGAGAAAGGAGGAAAAAAGAGCCAAATGATCCTTGTGTGTGCATTTAGGGCAAAGTGTTCTTGCCTGACTCTGGAGACGCTGCTCCGTAGAGACAGATAAAGGACAGTTTGAATATCAGTTTGTAATCCACTTTGTGATCCTTTGCGTTAAAAGTTGCTACTTCCATACAAATGCTACTTCAATAGCAAGCCATACAATCCTTTTAGGTACCTCCTGTTGTTTTCTCCCCTCAGCTGGGAGGTTTATCTGTTGGTGAGCCAGCCTAGCCGCTCACCTGTACAGAGCAAGTGGACCTGCAGGGAACGCTGGATGCTCCTCCACAGAGCACAAAGCAGCCGTGCAGAGCGGAGCATCCTCTGTGCAAAGTAGGCTGTTTCCCACCGTATTATAACAATTTCACGCCATGTTATATTGTGAGTCTTAAATGATTGAATGTCCCCTTTGAACATTCAAAGGTTTCCTACTATGCAAGCTCACTGTTATTCCTTTTTACATTGCCTTGTGGCAAATTAGCAGAATATACTGTGAGAAAAGGAAGATCATCAGCATCTTATTTGCATACAAACTTCATATTATTTTCAAATTATCCTCTTTATGCTTCTCATTTTCCTAGGATGCTTTCTGCAGCCTGTGTGAAGTTTGCCCATTCTATCTGTATTCTCCTATTATTGTTTAGTTGCATAACATAACAGATTTTTTTTTCTACTTTTATTCCTTCCCTGAATATAAGAGCCAAATTACACAATGGTAAGAACATCAGCAGTGCTTCACTAATAAGTTTTACCAATTTATACCAAGATAGCTAGAAAAGTTAAGAGAAAAGTGATAATTTATAGCAAATTTCTCAGGCTCATAATGCCTTTGGCAACTTCCCCTGTGCTTTCCTCTCCACTAGAGAAGAACAAGAAAATGCAGTCATGATGAAGGCCAGTTTCCCTAGCAGCCGGCTTCCTTACTCTAGTATGTTCGTGCATCTCTTTGGCTCATGCCCGTGACTGTATTGTGCTTGTGTTGTATGAAATCATTTGTACTTTGAGGGACATGTGAATGATAAGGGAATGGGAGGTGATTTTTCTAAGGGGAACATAATGAAAGAAAGCTAAACTATGTACAGTTACAAGTGCCTTCATTAATGACAATGTCTGAACTGCAGACATGCTGAGACATAATGGGGAATTGCAGCTTCAGGGAGCCATCTGTAGATCTCAATGCAAAATCATTCAACCCAGCAAAGTTAAAGCAGAAGGAGGTCTATTTTAACTTCTTTTCAGCTGGAAAAAGACTTTCTAAGGAAGTTTGCAGGAGAATAGATAGATTTCCATTCTGCCTCAATTCTGCCTTATCTTGACCAACCTTCTTTAGTCAGTGACCTGGTTTTCATGCAGTATATAGTATTAACATTATACCTCTGGTAGAAAAAATGTTAATGTATTTCCTGAAGGACACTTTGATTGCAGCTTTGAAAATAGGGAAATATGTAATTATGACATTTCTTAACTTATATATTCTTGAGTTTACTACCCAAAAAACATCTCAGGTAGCCTGTGCTATTAGTATTTATAATGGAAAGTGTTGGAACCTTACTGTGTTAGCAGTGAGAAAAAGTCAAAACTATCTTTGAAGCAGAGCCTTTTGTCTATTGCTTCATACCAATACATGTCAGATTAGCAAGGACCTAAAATATGGACAGAAACAAAACAAAATAGTTTTAAATGAAATTGTTAATTGCCTCACATATTCTACATGAGGTAAGTACTCTAAAGTGAGTCATTAGTGAAATTAGTATGACAATCATCTTTAGTTACCATTTTCTCAGCCATTTCAATGGGGAGGAAACAACAAAATAATTAGTTAAATACAAGATAATATAGCAAGTCTTTAAAACACAGTGTTTCACAAAGATTATTATACATACCACACTGTTTCTGGATTACATGCAGTTCCTTGCACTGCCGAATATTGAGAAAAAAACCACTATACTTCAGCGTTGCAGTAAATATGAATCCAAAGCTCGCTGGGCCCATTGTAGACTTCACAGGGCTTCAGGTCCATAGCAGTAGCTAAAAATAAGCAAAGCAGACTTCACAGATATGAGTAGTGAAACATAGGTAAACCCAGCACTAATCGTTTAGAAATATAAACCACAGAAATATTTCCTTTTTGTTGCTAAAAAGAAGTTACAAAGTATGAAAAAGTATGATAATGTAATCATGGTTTGACTTTCAAAATAAGCCACAAATGTTCCTATGTTTGAACTAGTGGAAAGGGAAATAAGTGTGTAGGGTAGAAGGTGATACCCAGGCAGATGATCTGCCCAGTGATTTGGTTTATTTTTATTCTAAAACATAATTCTCCGTTCTTTCCACCACTAATCAGGAGCAGCACCCTTAAAAGCTGCACTTCACATGGTGTCAGCTAGCAAATATTGGCACTGTTACGAGGTGGAACCATGTTAGTAAAGAAACAGCATCTTTCACAGAATACTAGTTTTCTAATAATCTCTGGCACAGCTAACTTTTTCTGAAAGGATTTTCATAATGCTCGTTAGACATTAAAAATGTGATAGTCCTTTCTAGTTAGTGGATGTTGAAGTACATTTAAAAAGCTTTCATGCTTACTATAAGGATTTTAATTGTTCTTGTCTCTGTCAATATGTTAGCTCTCACATACATTTGTACTAGTAGTGGGATGTAAAACTTTTTGTAGTTGTTGAGACTCAGGCCCAGTTTTCTCAGTGGTTTCTCTTCGTCATATTCTCTGTTTCAAAGTGATTTATTAGAAACTGGGATTATTTGTTAGATTCAGTCTCCTAATGACAGCTGCCTTACCTTACCCATTTCTAATTGAATTGTTTTACTCTCATGCCAAATGTGTTTTTCTTCATTTTGGGATAACAGCCTTACTTTCAAATACAGACAGGGCAACAATGACACAAAGATGCTTTTGTAGGGACTCCTGGTCCAAAAGTCCACTAAGAGAATATGAAGTGACAGTAAAATAAAAATGTAGTATATGTGAAGCAGAACTGGTAGGAAGAAAAAAGAAAAGGAAAAGTGTTCCCAGAACAAATTCTAGAGGCAGCTGATGCAGAAGAGATTGATAAGACATAGCATGTGATGTTGTGATTCTGAGTATTTATGACTTTTTTTTAACTCTATCATGCATTGCAATTTGGATTATCTTCTATCACACAATTTATTAACAGTTGTTATTTCATCAGTATATTAAGTCCATGCAAAATCTTCAGTCATTAGCAGTATCACACATTAAATTCACACATTTTTCAATGCCACTTATGGACACCTTTCAGTCTGCCAGTCCTAGGTGTTTTAAGAAGACTTGGCTGATTTTTGGTTACATGACGGCCATTCTGCTTATTAAGCTGTAGCGTACTATTTATCAGTATCATGCTTAAGATACTTTCTAACTTTTACAAACAGGTATAATATATTTTTTACCATTTTTCAGGCAGTCAAAGTGTTGCTTTGATCTGTTTAGTTGCTCGCGAGAAAAGAGGATAGGCAATTCAGGACAAACCAAAAAAAAGCAAAGACAAAGCTATACCTTGAAATTAAACACATACAGACACTGACTTTTTAATGTAAAATACCTTTGTTACTCACAAGTATCTAAGAGATAAATAATGCCTCAGAAAGAAAGTAGAAAAGGAAAATATCTAGACCTAAAACATGTTAATCTAATGCATGTAAATTGATAAAAAGTGCAGGGTACTGCAGTGAGCAGACCAGATAATTTAACATAAGGTCTTGCTGACAAGTTTGGTTTCTTTGTCTTTGAGATCCTTTCCAGTCTTTTCAACTTCTGTTAAAACCTTTTTTTCAACGCACGTAATCCTTTTTGTCACAGTCTTTAAATCACCTTTAATTCTTCAGTGTCATCTCTGCTACAGGCTGGGCAATATTGTATGCAGTTTTATAGATAAGACCACACCACTAGTATTATTTAATGGCATTTCTTAATGTTCTATCTTACATATTGATATACCACCCCATGCTTTAATATCTATCAGTACTGTAAACTTTAATGCATTTTTCCTTATACCAATGCCATGGGGGGAATACTATTAGCTTGCTGGCAGATAGAAAGTCTTTCTGAAAGTCAGTTATGGGCCAGATTTTTTAAGGGTACTTAGCTACTTAATGACCCAGGCAAGTTCCTAGTGGAACTGACAGAAGCCTAAATGTCTAAGTCCCGTTATTTCAATAGGTGTTAGGTACTACATTTTTCAAAATCATGCTGTGGCCTATCTGGATTTCCAGAACCTAAATAGCTTTTAAAAATCTGGAAGAACTTTTAGAATGCCCCAAGGGAGTTCCCAAAGTTACAGAAGTCTCTGGTAAGCAGAAAGCTGAAGCCATGTCTTCTGATTCCAGGACACCTCTGTTAACACTGGATCCATGACAAATCATAGAATCATAGAATGGTTTGGGTTGGAAAGGACCTTAAAGATCATCTAGTTCCAGCACCCCCACACAGGCAGGGACACCTTCCTCTAGACCAGGTTACTCAAAATCCTGTCCAACCAGACCTTGAACATATCCAGGGATGGGGCATCTACCACCTCTCTGGGCAACCCGTTCTAGTGTTTCACCACCCTCACTGTAAAAAATGCCTTCCTTACATCTAGTCTAAATCTACCCTCTTTCAGTTTAAAACCATGCCCCCTCTTCCTATCACTACATGCCTTTGTAAAAAGTCCCTCCCCAGCTTTCCTGTAGGCTCCCTTTAAGTGCTGGAAGGCCTCTATAAAGTCTCCCTGGAGTCTTCTCTTCTCCAGGCTGAACAACCCCAACTCTTTCAGCGTCTTCATAGAAGAGGTGCTCCAGTACTCTGATCATCTTCATGGCCCTCCTCTGGACTCAATCCGAAAGGTCCATGTCCTTCTTATTTTGGGGGCTCCAGAGCTGGACTCACTGCTCCAGGTGGGGTCTCACCAGAGTGGAGTAGAGGGGCAGAATCACCTCCCTCGACCTGCTGGCCACACTTCTTTTGAGGCATCCAAGGATGCGGTTGGCTTTCTGGGCTGTGAGCACACATTGTTGGCTCATACTCAGATTCTTATTCACCAGTACTCCCAAGTCTTTCTCCTCAGGGCTGCTCTCAGTCCGCTCTTCTCCTATCCTGTATTTGTGCTTAGGAACATCCCAACCCACATGTAGGACCTTGCACTTGGCCTTGTTGAACTTCATGAGGTATGCACAGACCCACCTCTCAAGCCTGTCCAGGTCCCTCTGGGTGGCATCCCTCCCCTACAGCTTGTTGACGGTTCCACACAACTTGGTGTCATTGGCAAACTTGCTGAGGGTGCACTCAATCCCACTGCCCATGTTGCTGATGAAGATGTCAATCAGCACTGGTCCCAGCACCAACCGCTGAGGAACTCTACTTGTCACTGGTTGTCACTTGGACGTTGAGCCATTGACCACAACTCTTTGAGTGTGACCATCCAGCCAGTTCCTTATCCAACAAGTGGTCCATTGGTCAAATGCATGTCTTTCCAATTTAGAGACAGGGATGTCATGCAGGATAGTGTCAAAGGCTTTGCACAAGTCCAGGTAGATAGTGTCAGTTATCACCAATGCTGTAACCCCATCATAGAAGGCTGCCAAATTTGTCAGGCATGATTTGCCCTTAGTGAAGCCATGTTGGCTGTCAAGAATCACCTCTTTATTTTACATATACCTTACTATAGATCCCAGGAGGATCTGCCCCATGATCTTGCCAGATAGAGGTGAGACTGACTGGCCTGTAGTTCCCCAGGCTTTCCTTTTTTGCCTTTTTAAAAATGGGGGTTATGTTTCCCCATTTCTGGTCAGTGGGAACTTCACCAGACTGTCATGACTTCTCAAATATGATGGATAGTGGCTTAGCAACTTCATCCACCAGGTCCCTCATGACCCGTGGATGCACCTCATCAGGTCCCATGGATTTGTCCACCTTCAGGCTCCTCAGATAGTCTTGAACCTGATCTCCTAAAATGGTTTGTTCTTTGTTTTCCCAGGCCCTGCCTTTGCCTTCTGTGACTTAGGTGGTGCAGCTAGAGCACTTGCTGGTGAAGGCTGAGGCAAAAAAGTCATTGAATACCTCAGCCTCCTCCATATCCTAGGTAACCAGGTCTACCATTTCCTTCTGGAGAGAGCCCACATTTTCCCTAGTCTTCTTTTTGTCACTGATGTACCTATAGAAGCTTTTCTTGTTGCCCTTGACATCCCTCCCAGATTTCATTCTATCAGAGCTTTAGCTTTCATAACCTGATCCCTGGCTGCTTGAATGATTTCTCAGTATTCCTCCCAGGCTACCTGTCCTTGCTTCTACCCTCTGTGGGCTTCCTTTTTATGTCTGAGTTTGTCCAAGAGCTCCTTGTTCATCCATGCAGGCCTCCTGATGTTTTTGCCTGACTTCCTCTTAGTTGGGATGCATCACTCCTGAGCTTGGAGGACGTGATCCTTGAATATTAGCCAGCTTTCTGGGCCCCTCTTCCTTCCAGGGCTTTATCTCAGTGTACTCTACCAAGCAGATCCCTGAAGAGGCCAAAGTCTGCTCTCCTGAAGACCAGGGTAGAGAACTTGCTGTGCGCCCTGCTCACTGGAGGATCAAGGATCTTGAACTCCACCATTTCATGGTCACTGCAGCCAACACGGCCCTTGAGCTTGACATTACCCACCAGCCCTTCCTTGTTGGTGAGAAGAAGGTCCAGCGTGGCACCTTTCCTCATTGGCACCTCTATCACTTAGAAAAGGACCCTCTTCTTTTATATGAACTCCTCTTTTATATGAGTAAATATAAAACACTAACTAGGTTATCTTACATATCTTACTATGCATAAGGGAATAATCTCCAGGATTTTTTTTATATTATTATAAATTACCTTTTTTTGTAAGATATTATGTTGCATACCACTTTTCAGTACTGATGTAAAATAATCAGACTCGTGCAATAATTCATAAAATGGAAGTGACGCACATCTCTAATTTTTAGGTGTTACTTTTTCTAACAAACTTTAAAATCATCCCCTTTACAATGTTAAAACATAAATGAAGCTAGATACCAGTGACATACATCTACTTACAGTCAAAACTGTTGGAAAAAGACACATATAGAATGAATGCATATAAGAATAATTAGTATTGACTAAAATATACAAATAACTGTACTTCCATAACTTATATGCAAGATCTGGTAAATAAGTCTGGTAAAAAAAAAAAGGAATTTATATTGCTTTTTTTTAACATGCTCTATGATTGATCCCTTTTTAAGGTGCTTCTTTGCTACAATTTCTTCAAACATGGTACCTGTCAGGCAGGTGGTGAGCTGAGACCACCACACATTATGGTGATTAACATCATCTCATTATCCCATTGTTCTCCCTAGTCTGCACACACTTGTGCTATGCTGGGGTTTTTTTGTTTGTTTGTTCAGACCGCAGTCTTTTAAAATCAAAATCTGTGTCTTACCTGTCTCTGTGAAGTGTGTAGCACAACATACACCTTGTATATGTCAATATCTCAGATCTATTGTCACATAATAATGGTGGAAGCTATGCATGTAGTCGGTTCAGTGGGACTAATTATCTACTGCTTGGTGCTTTAGAAAAGCACAGTTGCTATAAATGATACCAAATCATAATTTTGGATTTTGAGTGTCAATAGTAATTTATGTCCATTTTTCAATGACATTCATGACAAAAGGGGATTCACAGAGATGAAAAATCAAACCTCAGCTCTGTGGAGTTCTTGGCCTGGAAACAAACTGGACTTCAAAAGTTTTTAATCTCTTAAGCATGGTTCAACAGACTGGCTAATGATTAATCAAAATGCATGCAACAATAATCTACCTCATTAACTTCAAAGTTGGTTGGGGTTTTGTTGCTTTTTGTTATATTAAAGTCCAAAATGGAAAATATTTCTCTTCAGTGTCACAAACAACTTCATACTTTAGCTGGAGCTTCCTCATATTTTAATCAGTTATCAATCTGTAATGAAGAAAAATTCAGAGGCTTCTTGAAGGATTTTTTTCTGGCATGAACTAATGAACAACAAATTCTCACATTAAATATAGGATATTTGGTAAAAATATGCCTACCAATCTGTAAATATACTGATCTTTTCTCAAATATGCATTGGGAAGGTCGGTATCTCTGTCCACATTGCATTTAATACAAGTGGAATGTGTATCTTTGCCAGACATTAATCATAATTTTGACATCTGCACCCTAAACTCCCTTCCCTGTGCTGCAGAAAAATACAACTAGCTCTACAATACACAGAAACGTGCAGAAATCTCAGAAAAAAATGGGCCAAACTCCCCCCGCCCTGCCCTTGGAATCGCTTCAAATCTGTATATAAAGTGGCCAGCCAAAGAGCCAGTACAGAATAATCACTGATGTAATAAAGAACATACTATTTATTATTAATATGTTTCTCCACTATATTGCTGTTGTTTAGTCATTAATAGGTGCGTAACATACAAGTTATTTTTTAGCTCCATCTTTTAATTGCTCTTATAATAATTTTGCAGTGATAAAAGGGGCTGCAAGGTCATAGAAAATAAAACCAGATGCAGAGTAATGGATGCTTAGGCTCCAGTATTTGTCCTGCACTTCCAAATTTCAGTGTCTCAGGTGTATGTAAATATTCTCTCCTGATATGTAGTTGCTATATCCATTAAAATTTCAAACAAATATAAACTTTAAATTGCGTTTTTTCTGATGTTTGGAGGTTTTGGTCAGTGTTTGCTATAGGCCGACAGCTATCGTAATACTCAAGGCAGGGAAATCTACTTAAGACTTTACAGCCATCTTTTGTTCTGATGTATAAATCAAGAGACACAGAAAGAAAAATTATTTAAGTGATTGTTAGTGCCTGAATCAGAGACATTTTACGGTTTGTATTCTTGATCTTCCCTTCTGTCCCAATGAATATTTCTTTCTATTTTTTTTCTCTTCTCTTTGCTAGACAGCAATATAAAGACTACAAATGGAGAACTGGAGAATGTTCAAGAACCATAGTCTAGTGTTTAGAGAAATCTAGAAGACAACTGAATTCCCTCAGGCAGAACAGAGAATTTTTGAACTAGCAAGAATACTATAATTACGAGCTTCATTTTACGGTTTCTGCTTTGTGGTTGTTTTTGTTTGTTTGTCTGTGTTTGTTTGTTTTGTTTTGTTTTTTTTTTGTTCTGGGGGAGGTTTTTAAGGACAGAAAGAGGAACAGTGTTACATATACTTGCTGTATTTAAGTTACAGTTTGACCCTTATAGCATTTTATAAGAAACCTAGGCTATTAGATATATTTTGAGAATGCAAACTAGTTGTTCCGAAGATGTGAGCAAAGAGATGGCCTTGATCCTGTCTGGGTCAAGTCCAGGCTAAGTATCAGGTAGCTGCTCAGCGTCTCAATCCCATCCATATTGAAGCACAGCAAGGCATGTTCAGAGTAGATTTTAGGCACCCAAAGAACTTTTACATAAAATGATGTTTAACTTTGCGTGCATTTTCTTCCCCAAATAAGATATCAGTGCAAAAGGTTATTATTTCTGGATCATAATTTTCATAGAGATAAAATTTAAGTATCCAAATGCCACTTTATCCAGAGATGGATACTGGAAGATAAGACAACATCTTACAACATAAATCCACACAATTTAGTGTGGATGGGTAGCTCAGATGCCCAATTCAACTCTTCCTAACATTGTCCTATCTTGCAAAGTGTCATTTATATGGCTTATTCTAATTTACGCGAATAATTTCACTTAGCAACTTCAAAAGTATTAAGCAGGAGGAACAAAACCAAACCCAGAGCAGTGTCATGACTGATGCTGATTCATACCAGGTGTTAATCTGTCTGTTTCGGAGCTCCATGCAAATATTTTTTTTTTTAATATTTAGTCTTTATTCTTCTTGGCTAAAGTAACCTAAGCTTTTAAGGTCATTTCAGACAATGTTCTTTTTTATGGTGGACACGCAGACTTAGGAATTTTCACGTTTAAGGTGCTCAGATCTTCAGAGGTACTTTCATTCCAATTCCAGTTGCTTCAGTGAATTTACAAGTAATTTATTTAAACTCCAACTTAGTGTAACACTTCTGTATTACCCAATACTTTCTAAAAATAACTGTAGGTGAAAGGAATATTTGGATAACATCAACACTTATCCAGTAGGCGTAGCACATCATGGATATGTAATTATTCTCCATATCTTCATGAGTCATCACTGTATGTTTGGGGGATCCGTAGGCTGGAGAACTGAATAAAGTTTTATTTAGGTTTTTCACTAAGTCAAACCAGCATGTACTAAAGACACATCTTAATAATTAAGAAAAATATTTGAATTAAAATACCTTGGCTTAAATTTCTTACATCAGGAATTGTTTGAATAACTAGGATTAAACAACTATTGTTGAATAATATGAGGTTTGTTCCAGGAATTACAATTGCTTTTGACTTCTCTCAATTTGCTGGATGGGTATTTAAAGGAGCGTGTGGATCTTATTTTCATGTGGGTGTCTACCCCTTCCTTTCCCCTGTTTTTGTAAATTCCCGAAGTATGAATGCATCAGAAGTAATTCACTGGCCGTGCATGAAACGGCTACGTGCGAAAAAACAGTAACTGCTCTGTTTCTTATAGATGAGTTCAAGCCAATGCAACTCTTTGTGCTATTAGGGATTAAACCTTCTCTATTTTGTGCTACAACGTCTGCAGAAAAACTTGGCATGCACATGGACTTTCTTTATCATCTATATTGCTGAGAGAGAGAGCTGCTTTAATTTACTGTACACGACTGCTGAAACTAAACCAGCTGGACCTTGTTTTTGGTGTGGGTTTGAGGTTTTTTGTTTGCTTGGTTGTTTCTTTTAAAGGAGAAATGTTCACAACAATAATACTAACATAGTATTTCAGTGTTCAAGAAGTAGTGGATACGGTTACTTTGCTTTATTTTTAGTACATTTTGATAATGGAAAGTCAGTCTCTCACCTCTTTCGTCTGCTACTCTTGGCAGGCTTCTGACGTTATTTATGGTGCATTTGCTAATTCATTCTCATGAAGCTGACAACTCTAAAAAACTTTGTTTGTTGGTCTAAACTGTAGGAGATGAATACAACATGTGAATTCTGAACTGCATCAGTTACATCATATATAAAATATTCTTTTTACAAGCTACATGTAACATTTCTAATGCATAGCATATTTTAAAATAAATGCTCAAAGCATCATGAAAGATTCAATAATTTATTGCTACAGCTTCACCTTTATTGAAAAAATATTTCGTAAGCCAAGAAAATTCCTTTTCATTCCCTAAAGGCATATCATAGGAAGCAATTAATATTTGCAAAGGATTCTATGATCGTGAGCTGAAATACTAGGGAAAATTATGAAATAGCTATACTTTATGCTGCATAATACCTATCTGTATGTTCTTACTTCTGTGTCTGGTCCTGCACACACAAGTTTAATTTCATCTACAGTGAAATAATCCTATTAACTCTTTCCTGTTCTTTTCCTGTTGAACTGAACAGCAAAACTCCTACAGGACTTGAAGAACAAGACAAATTTCTCAATATGTAAAGTTAATTGTGTGGCTAGATTCAATTACATGGGTATCACAGAACAAACAGCATTTACTTGCTTCCTTAGAGCTGTTGTCTTCCCCCCCTTCTTTCCAGAGGCCATCTAAAAAAAGCGTGCTGTAAACTGGAGCAGAGCTGTTTGACTCCTGCCTGTGTTTGGCTTGTGCTTAACTTAGGTAAAAGCTTAAATTGCCTCCAGCAACAATTCTGAAATAATTTCAGCCAGATTTTATAGATTTCATAGAGATCAACTTGCAGCCTGCACATCCACTTTTACGAAGTACTTATCATAAAAAGCAGGAAAAATGTGCATGCAGTGAATGCGTATGTATAGAAGGATTGGTTTTGCCTTGAGAAATTAACCAACATAATAGGCAACAGTGCTGATGAAATAAGCACTAAGTTAGAATATTTTTATATGTCCATCAATTACATAATTATACATTCGAATTGATGTTTTAATTATTATACCATAGAACATTTCATTGTTACATGCTAGAGCATATTTTCCAGAGACTATTTCCCAGAATATGTTGGAGCAAAAGCAATTCCAACAACAACAACAAAAAATATCCAATTTCTTTTCTTGTTATTCTTTAGAAGGTGATTTTCAAAGCTTATTAGGTAAAGTGGAGATATAAAAAAGTCTTGAAAGTACAAAGAAATGAACAGTGAGGAGAAAAACAAAGGAAAGCAAAGAAATTCAGAGCAAACAAATATTAACCCTTTATAGGAATACCTTGCTCCGATTTGGTGGCAGAAAGTAACCTTATGCATAAAGCTGAAGTTACATTAAAATAAATGATAGTTCAGCACACACTTGAAATTAGTCAATTAAATTTAAGTACTTCATTGAATTACAGTGATGTTTTTCTTCTTTTTACAGAAGTTTCTCAGTTATTATCATATGAAACATCCCTGGCCAACAGGTAGTTGTTCCTGCTTTTTCTACTTGAGAGGTAGAAAAAAAGGAAAAGAAATTGAATAATTTGACAATAGTCGAGATTTGGATTACAGCTGATGTGAAATGAATCTTTACAATAGACATTAATTTTCTGACTGAACTTCTAGGCAAAAAATCTTTCCTGTATTACATTTTTAAATCTGAAGCAAAGAAATTTTTTAATGGTTTTAAACTAAGATGTGTGTGTTGGGTGGGGGGTTGTTTGTTTTGGGTTTTTGTTTTTATTTGTTTGGAGGTTTTGTTTGGTTTTGTGGTGTTTTTGTTTTTGTGTTGTTTTTTTTTTTTTTTTCTATATTGCTGGAAAATGAGTGTGCTTTTGCAAGCCTCCTTGGTGTGATTTGGAATCAGTCAATGATAAGGTTTTCCCACCCCAGTTCCATTGCAATTCTCTTAAATATCCAACCTATTATTTTTTATTGGTAAATTTGCAATGAATGCATCAGGATTCCCAGCATTTCCTCTAACCTCTCAAAGCTCCACTTGTTTCCCAGAAGATCCATTACCTTTTGGTTGTAAACTGCCATTCTATAGGCCATAATGCATTCATTAATTCTCCAACACAGTTTATCACTACTTAGAATCGACCCTTCCAAATTATTTTGAAAACCAGAGTGCATTTTCAAGCATAGTGTATTGGATTTTTTCTCTCTTTCACTCATGACCTGCTCCTGTGTGACTCATACTTTATTTAAATATGCCTTTGGTTTTCATAGCATCTCAGCGTCTTCCATTGTTGGAAATCAAACTGAGTCATTAAAGCAAAACCTAACCACTCATTTCACTGAAAACTGAGCCAAAAAGGGTGACTGCAAAATGCAGGCTGCTTGCTTATGGGAACAAACTAGTTTATAGACCAGAGAGCTGTGAGGTTTTTTCTTTTTTTTATTTTTCTTAAAATGGATGCAAAACATATGTAGAAATGTATGTCGTATGTAGATAGTCTGCTGCCTTTTTAAGGTGTATATTTTCACTTGGCAAAATGTAGGGGGTGAGATTTTGAAAGCCCTTAGTATTGACGTAATCTTGGTCTCATTTCAGACACTTGTAGTGACTGCAAAAGGAGGGATTTCTTTCAGGGCTGAGTGCTGTTGAAAATGCTATCCATCCTCTTTAGTAGTACTTATCACTTTGCATTATTTTATGAATACAAAGTCTCATATAAACAACTTAAGGGAAAAAGCCATGATTTTGGGGTAACGATGATAAGCATTTGATTAGTGCCAACAGTGAGTGACATAAGAAACTGCAGCTTCAGACAAATGCTTATAGTCCTGAAAGTGCTGCATATCCATTTAAGTTAAAATTGCCTATACTGAATGAGAATGAATAAGTTAACATGGCTTTGAGAGGGACAAACAGAAAAGAGGCTTGTTTGTCACATGTATAGATTTATTCTGATCACTGTTTTTATAACAAGTAACCTCCGCAGATATATTTTTTAAATAAACTTTTTATGCTGTAATTTCAATGAATTAAATAAAAGGTATAAAACTTTTAAATCCTTTAATCTGAGCAAGGCCACCACATCTCCCTCCTGTATTCTTGCATTGTGTCCTAAAGTCTGCATTTTAAATGAGTTCATAAAAAAAGTATGTTATGAAATTTGAATTTGAAAACCTTTAACTGGATAAAAATATAACTACCGTGCTAATTAGAGATTGTCTGGATTTATCTCTCTAACTTAAATTTCATACCACTCTCCACTGGCCTGCCAGTTGGATTTACTTTCTTCTTCTTCCTTTCAGTGAAAGTACTTGAACAACATGAATGATGGGTAACTTGGTCTTTCATAAAAAGATCATTCAAATTGTTACAGAAATTTGGGCGGGGGAGCAGCTCTAGCTTAATTTTCTGTATCCTTTTCAAGATTTTGAAACATTTTAAAATCATGAAGTCCAAACAGAGAGCCTGAAAGTAAGTCTAGGGAGTTCAAGTGTTCAGGGGATAATGAGCATGACAGCAAGCACAGGGAAGGAGTCACGATGGTGAACTGCCTGTGTATGGTTCTGCTACATTTTCACTGTTCCTGAAAACTGCGAGCAGGATTCTGTATGGAAAAGGTCCTTTTAGAATTAATTCCATCTTATCTCTTGTTCTTGTGCCTCTTGGTGGTAAATACCTATCTTGTTTCAGCTTTTTTTCCCATTTGTGTCTTATTTTGGATACTCTAATCAAACTTTGAGACCAACCACTGTACTAAATGCAGACAATATTGCTATTGCTGACAGGTCCAGCATAAGGAAGTGGGCTTGGGAAGTGGCTGCTGAAGGTCACTAATGTGGATAGGATGGAGAAGTTTGAATTGCTGCTTTTGTGTAGAAAACCAGAAGCACGTAGCTTCCCCAAAAGTCAATCTCTTTAAAGCTGTAGCATTCACGTTAAAAATGTTCCTGTCTTTCTTTAATTTTCTCTTTTTTCTGTGCTGCTTCCTCTTTGTGCTTCTCCTTATCCCCTTCTCCCAAAAGGCAGCAAGTGTTTTTCTCACCTTTCTTAGACAAGTGCCATCCTCAGCAGGCTGATTTATTTCAGAGTGTTTATAGTGTTTTTCAAAGGTGAAGATACTTAGCTTTGGCTTAAATCTGTGTTGTAAAAGTGACCCTGCCAAAGACTGCTGTAGAGCAACTGCCAGCAGAGTTGCTTGTGTGTGTGCCAGGGCAAACTGTCAAGGGAAGAAAGGGAAAGCTGCAGGAAACGGGGAGAGAAGTCTTGACATTGCTGAAAATGGGAGCTTTCAGATTTGCTCTATGTGACAAATCCTTACCTCTTCTAATTTAGCTCTGTTATTTACTTTTTCATTCTTACTTGGTAATTAAATAAATAAGAGGAGAATACACTTATAAATGTCATTGGGTAGAACAATGTATAAAAAAATATCCTGGTTATCAATATCAAGTTTGAAGTCTAGGTAATAAGAATGAAAAGCTAGGATAAATTTATTCCTTTTCTTTTTCTGACTCTTCAAAATAATTTGTAAAATTTTTATTAGACAGAAATCAACACCAAGAAGATGTACAAAATCCAGTCCAGTTATGGTGTAAGAACAAGGAAAGAAGAACCAAGAAGAAGGAAATAAAATATAGTGGGCCCTGCATTAAATTCATGCTTTCCCTGATGGAACTGGTTATCAATCTTTCTGTCTTGGAAATAAAAAGGTTCTTCACATTCCACTAATCTCCCAGCTCTGCTTTATGAGGCAGATATTTGTCCTACTAGTTTGTCATGTATGCAACGGTGCTGCAAGCAGCGCACAAATTACTTGCTAAGGTCAATGACATTGCTAATTTCATCTTACTTAGGGAACCCATCAGTGACCAGCTTAATTAAATGCAAGTTGTATTCTACTCCTATGCAAATACTGCTGATAGATTACATGAATTATAGCAAAAGAGAGAAGACAAATAGTCCGCTAAAAGCTATATTTGCTATTTTGCTCTTTTTGCCTCTGGTAACAAAGTCGGGTGAGACATTTTAGTAAGTAAAGATAGGACTTGTCCCAAGGCTATTCAATACTCATGAAGCACAACTTCAGTGGCCTATTTCTTTATTTTAAATATAGATTTTATTTTTAGTTTGCTTGATTAATATTTTTTTTTCAGACAAAGGTAGTTAAGACTGAAGTTTAAACCAATGGGATTATCCCCGTACAAAATTGCTGCATTCAATACTCTTGCTTCGATCTAAGCTTTCAGGGTGTATTAAATTATGCTATAGGAAGATGAAATCCATCTGCTAGGCTAAATTCCATTATTCAAGCTTATGTATTAGGGCTTCTCCATAGCTAAGTGCCTTCTGTACCAGCTTTTTTTTAGGCAGGTTTTGCTACCTACTTATAACTACATTTTCAATCCATATTTATTCTCAATAAATGGGATCTGCCAAAGACCTGTAAAAGAGGATGCTCTACCGTGTTTACAGTAATGGTCACATTTCTTAATAAGTGTTGAGATGGAGGATAGTCTATGTCCTAATTTGCCATCGAGCTGTTCGAAAGCACCAGTAGGGAGGTATGACCAGGTTCCATGTAGTCTCTTACTCAGGCAGAAGGGGCTCACATTTGAAGCTAGTTTTCTAGGAAAATTAACTCTGAACAGTTGTATTGCTTACTTCTGTCCCACTCTAATAAGTTTTGTACTTCTTGTACTGTTTGAACAAACTTCAACATATGGTTGGAGGTTAAAGATGTTTCCATTTTTATGGGCTTTGTGAAAATAAGTAAGGAGAAGAAACCCTAAATAGTGCTTTTCTGTCCTATGCCAGTAGAAACTTTTAAGAGGAATCAACGGGACTACCAGACAATAGAAAACCTGCCCAGATGAGTGAATAAATCGTTTTCAGAGAAAAAATAATTGCAATCAGGCCTTAGAAATTGCCAAATAATATAACTTCAAAATAATCTTCACAGACCAGACTTCATATATCTGCTGCTTATGGAATTGTTAGATCGAATTTCATTTTTCACTGGTTAATTTTTTTTCTAGTTTTGAAATATTCTTGTTTGCAGTAAAGAATTGTACTATGGTTTCCAGTACCCATCTCATTTACACTTAAAAAATCAATAAAAATCTAAGTATTTCTGAAAATTAGCCATTGATTAAACACTTTTTAGCTATCCTGTTTGAAAATATTGCCCATGTGGCTACTTTTAAGAGCAAAGTTTTAATGGCTTAACTGAGTAATTATTAAAATTCTAAAATGCAAGTTGTGAAATGGATGGAAAATCTTTACATCTATCAAATTTGCTTTCACTTATAATAATTTTAATTAATATCTACTTGCCAATAAGGTTTTAAATATAAACTAAAAATAACCAGTTGTGTCTAATCTTTGTCATCTTTTCTGTTACCGATTCACTATGATTTATTTCCCTGAAACTTTATAATATTTTGAATCATAGAATCATAGAACTGTCTAGGTTGGAAGGGACCTTGAAGATCATCTAGTCCAACTGTCAACCTAACAATCCCAAACCTACCACTAAACCATGTCTTTAAGCACCATGTCTACCCATCTTTTAAATATGTCCAGGGATGGTGATTCCACCACTTCCCTGGGCAGCCTGTTCCAATGCTTGACAACCCTTTCTGATTTTGAAATCATAAAAGGAAACAAAGGTTCCTTTCACTCTTGGAATGGCTTCATATTCACACGGGTAGTGTTTGTGTTTCTGATTGCCAGTGTATGCTGTATCAGCATAATGTGACTAGGAGATGTATTTCAGAAGATTGTTACTGTTGCTGCTGCAACTCATTTCTTCTCCAATGTGGAAACTTATTAATGCCATTAAGAAGATTTTTTTTCTGGGGTCAGTTAATTCTCAGTCTGGATGAAATGTTGCATCTTTAAACATAGCGGTATCCTTGACATAGCTGCAGAACTGGTATAAGTTAATGTAATTGTGTTCAAGACCCTTGGTACTGACCTCAGAGACATCAACTTCTTCCTTTAGTTAACACTTGTGTAAATCAGCAGGTCCATTGATTTCAATTTCTCAGTATTTGCAGTGAGATGAAACTGAGAATATAATTTGCCCTATACGTCTAAGTTTAACCTTGACACAAACATGCACAGTCCCTATTTACATGAATGAGGTGGTTAGGGAATTCAAAGGTCATATTGGTAAGTGGAGAAAAGTGATATCCCAAAAGGGTAAAAGTCAGAAAAAGTAGCTGACTGGGCAGTTTAAATTAGAGAAAACACAATTTCCTCTCCCCCTTACCCTCCCCCATGAAAAATTTCTGCTTTTAAATTTCCTCATCCCTTATCAGAAGTAGCTGTATTTAGAGTCACCCTTTTGGATCACTGTAGTGCAGTATAGATTGCTCTTAATTTTGTCTCAGTGAAGAACTATTCTAAATGATCTACTTATGAGTCCAATTTCTGCTACTTGACTCTATGCAAACAGAAGAGTTAGGCCTGTAGTCTCTTAAGACAGACTGAAAGTTCATCTAAACCAGAAAGTAGTTATTCTTAATATGGGGTTTTGTTATTTATAGTGAACAATGGTAGTCTAAACTTGCAATAATATCCAGAAAAATGGGAAACACAAGTGATGTTGTCTTTCACCCAGTTATGTGGACTGAAAATAAATCTTTATTAGGTTTCTATATCTAATGAGACTATAATAACTAGTCTTATCAAATATTAAGTTTTTCCAGGAAAAGGATCCACATGTTTGCTTATACCTGCAAAGAACCAAGTAGTTCACGATGCTCAATAAATAATATTAGTTGTTCCTTGAGTCTCAAACTTGACTGTTTCAGATGACTAAAATTGAAAGTTTATTTTAAAGTCTACAGCAGTCTCCATAGAAATTATTTTTATGCCTCTCACTTTCAAAATGCATTTTGTTCTCTGTTCCATAAATAACAATTCCTTGTGATTTGGATCTAATGATGTTTGCTAGAATTTCCTATGGGTGGTAAATGTTTTCCCATTTTCTGTAGCTGTCATTAAACTGTATTCCCTGTCCAGAAAATAACAAAAGATGATAGCAAAAAGTACCTATCTGGGTCATCATAATTAAACTGTATAGAAATAGATAAAAGAAAACTTAAAAGAAAATTGGTTCCTTTCCTCTGCAGAGACTTGTTCCTCCAGGTTTTCCTAAGGATGGGCATCTTTAATCTTTAAAACCAGACACAGTGCTGAAACTATGTCCCAGAATAAAAATATTTTTGTACAGTAAATACGATTTTCAAAAATGAGTACTGTGGTTGTCATTTTCATCATGAGAACCTCAGCATAGAAAGGTTATTTCCTTCTCTGACACTAAGACTGCAGTTGCATGCACATACATCCTTCACATTGTGAAATACAAACTTGTGCTGGACAAGTTGGTTGGTTTGTTGCTTTTTGCTTCTCCCTCATGCACAGAGGAATAACTTCTTCCTAATATAAACCTATCACTGATTGATTATTTCGTAATCACTAATGTATTTCACTTCATAATAAACCAGCATAAATTTTTAAATATAGAGAGGTATCAAAAGATATAGGTGTGCATCTAGTAATAATTTCGACAGTGCATAAACAATTCAGAGCTCTATCTGCTTGAGCAGATGCCTAGCCCTCAATTCAAGGCTCTACTAAATTTTATGTACAACACAAGAAACAAGTGGTAGAAACCCCACGTTTAATTCTTAGTTTCAGGTTGAATTACCTGTTTTTTATTCAGGCATCATGATATGAAAATCATTGAGCTCTTTCTCTGATTTTCATGTGATTCTGATAAGCATTTTCACTGGTTTAACACTGCAATTCCTGTTATATGGATGCAGAAGTGCTTCCAGTTTTACAGCCAGATATTTAATCTTGAAGAAATACATTCTGTATAACCTAATGTTGTGAGGTTTGGCCTTATACAAGCATGTCAAATTCAGATTAATTAAATTTGTACTTTTTTATTTACCCAGTCCCTTAGAAGTTTAAGATAATCCCTTCTGCCTCATTCAGATTTTACCATCTCTATATGCCTGTTGTAAGCAAGATAGAGTGAACAGAATTCCTAACATTTTGCATGGCTTCTTGAAGCAGGAGGGGCTGAAAACTCAGAACAAAAAATTAGTACAGGACATCAGAGGACATTAGATTGCTTTCTTATATGGACAATCCTACTTGTAGGATGTTGTTTTCAGGGCTGAATGAGATAACAGGCAAGACTTAATTACTCTTCTACTTCTAGTTTATAGGTGATATGTTGAGGACAAGTAGCTGGACCATATACATGTATGTACTAACTTCATCATAATTTACTTTGTAAGTTTTACCAGCTAAACTTGGGGATGAAATATGGGACTGTCTTATAATGTGTTGTTTTCATTTTCTATGTGAAGTAAAGCAACATAAGAACTCTAATGTCAGCCATCTCTCCCAGTGCAAATCTCAAAGAATGTTAATTCTGGATGTGCTTACTAATCCTCAAAACTAACTGAATTTTAATGGGACATGAAAATGAGCATATTAGAACAGAGTAGGCTTTTGGCTCAGCACTGAACCTGGGAAGTAGCAAAACCCTGAGAGGAAACCTCAGAAACAATACTGGAGGCACGTACAGATACAGTGGAAAAGATTTCTCTTCAGAGTTGAGTGGCAAAGTTACAAACTAGGCAATGCTTTCATTATTCATCCGCAAGGCCAGTGATTAAAGATAAGCAGCCTTCACACTCCTGCTCAGTCTGCAGATACCATTACAAAGAATTTTCCCATGAGGATCTACTAAATATATGAGGGATAGATCTATTGCACACAGTCTTGAAGCAATCTACAATTTAGGCATTTAATTACTGGAGAGTTAAAATAGAAGGACATCCGTGGAGAAGGAATACCTTGTTCAAAAAACCTACATGGCAAGATACCTTTACTTCTCTTTCATAAGCATAGAATTTGCCAATTAAGCTTTTCAGCTGCTATGGCTATTTATGGCTCAGTGTAAGAAGAACTCAGAACACTCCACTGTAGAGATTATTTCCCCCATTGATTTTAATGCCCACCGTCATCAAGCAGTTACTGTAACCACATGGAAGGAATAACTAGTTTATAAACTATGGAGAATGGTGTGTCTTTAATGCATGTAGTCAGGGATTGTGGGATACAGATGTTCCACTCCTTACACTATAGTTTCCTGACAGTGTTATGTTGGGCCTAGGCAAGGAAAATTGATCTTAATTAGACAAAGGATTGAAAAAATTACTACATACTTATTGCCACCGGCTTTAATTTGAAATTATATGAGCCTTTTACAGGCAAAGATAGGTAAGCAAAACACAATATTATGTCATTGTTTATTAATGAAAAGAAGGGGAAAATGTGTATGTAGTTCATGTATCCATGAGTCCTCTTGGTCTTTTAGCATTTCTTCCTTAACCTGGACTCGATTGCATTTTTTTTATTTCTTCTTGATTGGTTTCAATGAAATAGATGTTTTCAACATAAAGTAATGCTTTCACCCCAAATAATTTGGACTATTAGAGACAGAAAATCAGAATGAAGATCGCAAAGTAGGAGCAAATGTGCACTTTTAAATAATTTCAGTTTATCATGGGTATATTTAAAAGAAATCTTATCAATTCAACAGTAACTAGCAACAGAAGTGCTTGTTAGGGACAATGATTATGATGATCCATGTAAAGAACTGAAGCATTTTGTAAAACAAATGGTTTACACATACAGTGAGTTACTGTCCCTATACTTTAGGAGGCTTTTTTCCCCCAACCAACACACATTCTTTCTGTTGAGAGATTTTAAAAAATTGCTTTTCATAATATTAAAGGCAACAAGTTCGTATATATTGCATCTCTACTGACTACCGGTCACAAGTGGTGTTCCCCAGGGCTCAGTGCTGAGGCTGGTTTTCTTTAATATCTTTATCAATGACCTGGAAGAGGGGATCGAATGCACCCTCAGTAAGTTCGCAGGTGACACTAAGCTAGGTGGGCGTGTTGATCTGCTTGAGGGTAGGATGGCTCTACAGAGGGATCTGGACAGGCTGGACTGATGGGGCGAGGCCAATGGTATGAGGTTCAACAAGGCCAAGTGCCGGGTCCTGCACTTGAGTTACAACAACCCCATGCAGCGCTACACGCTTGGGGCGGAGTGGCTCGAAAGCTGCCCAGCGGAGAAGGACCGGGGGGTGTTGGTGGACAGCCAGCTGAATATGAGCCAGCAGTGTGCCCAGGTGGCCAAGAAGGACAACGGCATCCTGGCCTGAATCAGAAATAGTATGGTGAGCAGGACTCNGAGGAACGACTGAGGGAACTGGGGCTGTTTAGCCTGGAGAAGAGGAGGCTGAGGGGAGACCTTATCACTCCCTACAAGTACCTGAAAGGAGGTTGTAGAGAGATGGAGGCTGACCTCTTCTCCCTAGTGACAAGTGATAGGATGAGAGGAAATGGGTTCAAGTTAAGCCAGGCAAGGTTTAGGTTGGATATTAGGAGAATTTTTTCACTGAAAGGGTTATCCAGCATTGGAATAGTCTGCCCAGGGAGGTGGTGGATTCTCCATCCCTGGAGGTGTTAAAAAAAAGGGTAGACGTGGTACTTGGGGATATGGTTTAGAAGTGGTTTTGTCAGGTTAGGTTAATGGTTGGACTCGATGATCTTAAAGGTCCCTTCCAACCTTAACAATTCTATAATTCTATCTGTCTTATATTTTAATGGGGTATTCCCACACTACAAAATAATAGGTAATAAAATCCATTGAGAAATATTTAACACAAAAGAATGTCTTAACTTCATAAATTTCCAAGGAACTTGACTGCAGAATATATCAAGGAAGTTTTACTGCATGATTACCTTGTTTCCTAGTCTTCTCCAAGAATTTAATTTACTGACTAACATAGCATGAACCATCTACGCCAGTCTAACTTTTACTATGCTTCATTATTAGGGCTGTAATAACAATCTGAGGAAAATAAGACATTTTAACAAATGTGTATGATTTCCAAACAGAAAATCCATAGGTATAATGTGATTCATGCCCCAGGCTATATTTATGGTGGTAAGAAAACTTGCACTATTTTCCCATGATAAAGAAAATGTGAGATGAGAACCTAAATTAACACTTCCTAAGAAAATAATTACTGAAAAGCATAAATTGTTGTAAAGGAATCTATACAAAGCCCATTAAAGGAATTAACTCATGTTTGCCCAACGTACACCTGAGAGGATGAATATGTTTATGTGAACTTGTTATGCAAAACATCTGCTTTTGAACAATGTGTTGTTATTAAATCATGAGCTGCAGACGATTCATAAATCTAGGAAGGATAGTTGGTAGCCATTTTGTCTTCTGTGTTGAAATTGGTGAAATCTGATTATGACTGCTTTTACTCCTTCTTAGGTGATTTCCTTCTGTTCTTCAGGAAAGATTTGATGTACAAGCATCCTGATAAAATAAAACTGTGTGTTTTCTTATGTTTCTTTGTGAGAAGAGGTGAATGTATATGAGCTGATGTGCAGATGCTTCTTTTGTGTTCTTTGGTACTATAACCTGACAGAGCTAATGAAGACAAATAGTTTCATTTAGCAGCTCTGCATGTGTTGGATTTTTTTAAACTCATTTGCAGCTCTTCATGGTCTTGTTTTGCATTAGGATGCCTGTGGAAATACTATGTGCATAGTGTTATTTTCTTCATATGTTTTATTCTGTTAGCAAGGTTTCCACTTCTTAAGCTTTCCTCTTCACGGTTTTGGCGGGTTATATAGGAAGGAAGATAAAAAGTAACACTGTTACTAGGATGAATAAAAAAATCATCTTTGATATCTGCTGAGCTATACACATTGCTCTCTAATTCTTTAATTTCATGTTGAGTTTGGTTTGGGGTTACATACTTTTACCCAGTTTTCAAAGGGTATTTTGCTTTGTGTTTGTGTCTTTGTGCTTCACGAGATGGTGTAATGGTAGGAATTAAAGCATAAGTCAGAAATATGTGAAAGTGTTTTCTGTCTTTTAAAACACTGAGGTACAATAATGACTTCAAGCAACCCTTATGGAGATACATAGCTTCTTTCCTAATGTAAACTGCTATCAAAACCGACTGTTTTTTGTAATTCTAAAAGGTTAAAGAAATTTAACAAAGTTATGTGGAAAGTTTAGGTTATGTTATGTTTTACCTTTATTTATCCTAAGATAAGGATTGGACATCAACTCGGTGTGAGCAGAAGAATGTTGGAGATTAATTACCATTTACAAAACAATTTCCAACTAGAAGTGTAATAAAATTATCATTTAAAGTGAAAAACAATGGTAAGAGTCATTAGATCTAGTTCATATACTTAAAAGTTGTGGCTAAACCTTAACCAATCAGCCAAAGGTCTTTTTATATTCAACATATGGAAAGAAATAGTAGTAGAAGACAATTCACGTGGTCCTCCTGAGATGTTAATCTGAAGACAAGATGAAGAAGTATGTAGAGGTGCCTTTTTGTCTCCTTTGCATATAAAGGAAATGTAAAATGACTAGCCTAGGCTTAGAAGCAAAACTTTTAGATGCGTAAATCAGGTCAGAAAAATCCCATCCAACATAATCAGTGGAAGGCCTCCTTAGTTTTAGTTTTCACAGTAGAAATTTCAGATACCTGCTGAGGTGGGTTGTTTGTTTTGGGTTTTTTAATATAAACAAGTATGAATTGAATCTCCTCATAAGAAAACAGGTCTTACTGAGCACTGAGTTTTAAAATATCAAATAAGTTAGTGATAAAAGAACTTCAACTTTTAGGACACAGACTTAAGATTCAGGTCAGATCTTTTTTAATATTTGGCTATTCAGTGGCCTGTTGGACAAATAAAATTAACTGTTAGGCCACTTTGTAAAATGGTGGTGGATTTGGTGGAATGCACATGAATATCCATACAGTTTATGACTATCATAGGCAATTGCTATGACCTGTCATGTAAGTCTCAGCAGGGAGATGGAGGAATTTACATGGAAGCTGTTGTGTTCCTAGAACTTATTCTTCCTTCCCTCCATTCCCTGAAAACATTAACATTTATGTTTGCTTTTGTTTAAATTCCACGGATCTCAAAATCTCTTTGGATTTTGTAGTATTGAGAAAACTGGCCTTAAAAATACCATCACACTGCACGGTGGGAACTGCAGTTTCATTTGCTTATTCTCCTCCAGTAATGAAGTTTCTTTGCTGGCCTGAGGTTTCTGTGCTTGTCCTCCTTTTATTTCCTTCATCTGTTACTGTTCACTACCACTTCCTGACTACTACTTGGTCGTGCCCCATGGCTTCTTTAGTTGTTTAATTTTGGAGAAAATCCGCTAACTTCATATTATGCAAAAAACTTCTATGTGGAAGAAAAAAGTCATGTATTAAATGTTTCTTTTTAAATTAGTTTTGGAAGAAAAAGTTTTGTCCAATCATGGAAGCATTCAGTCCATCTAACGATTATGGCAAACATTGAAATTAACTATAGGGACCTGGTATACGGATAAGAAGGTTCCTTGTGCAAGATGTAAAAATGTAAAGTTTCCAAAACTTTATTATGAATAAAATACAGTCTATGCTGTGTTATTCAGCAGCGAGATTCTGAGTAATACATTAATTTAAAACAGCTCCTGTCAGAACTTAGAAGTATATTTTTTGTATTGGTTAATGAGCAACAGCAAGATGTGAGTGCTTTCATACAAAGAGTATTTTTTAAAAGAAAAGGAAAGTTGCTTATATATACATTTTTTTTTTTTCCCCTCACAATACAGCTGTATATCAGTTCTGAATTAAGTGCTTTAATGCACTACTGAGTCACCACTACAGATACCTTGGTAGCAAGATCAGGCACATTGCTACAGTAATTTTAACTGGAAAAATACATGGTGTTGCTAAAAATTTTCAATGAAATCAATAGAAGTACATCAGATTCACACTCAGAAAAGCCAGCTGGATCTTTCCTTGTCTATGTTTAATTGTGGACACAGGCTAAGAAACCTACCTAGTTTATGTCAGATGATAAGCTCCCAAACTTTTCCTAGCATTTTCTGACTTAATGTAGCTTTGGGAAATGTTACATTTAGGAAAAAATAAAAAAAAAAACAAACAAAAAAAACACAAACCCAAAAGTTTTATGGAATATTGAAAATCAATATTTATAAATCGTATTTCTAGATAATGTGTTGTTAATGAAAAAAGATGTGACATGGTAGATCACAAGCTGATCACACTTCCATGCTTCCTAGAATAGGCTTTGTCCTTCCTATATCTTTATAGAAAAAAAGTGGCACAAAATGTAAGTTTTTGTCTCAAATATTTCATTGGACGGAGAGGCAAAGAAATATGTTTTCCGTGAAAAGTAAAGCATCCTAGGTAATAAACACACTTTCATTTTAAAATATATTCTTAAAAATTAGATTCTTAAATGTCTAGTGAAACAGTACCAAAACAATTTGATATCTTAAAGCTAGTCATTCAACCACAGACACTTTGTTTTAGGAGAAGAATCTTACAGCTTTGTAAGATTTTCTAGAATGACTCTACATTGCTTAATAAATTAATCTTACAGACACCTAGACCTAGCAAAGCTTTTGTCAGTATTTGATAAAGCAATTGTATTTCCTAAACCTTAAATTCATCAAGAAGATTAATAATTATTCAACAGAAAAAAAAGGTATGTCTAGTCCCAGTGTGGTACTTCAGGATAAGGGAGTGTTCTCAATTATTTCTTCCCCCAGAATGAATTGAAAATGGCTTTTTGAGGCTACTTCTCAACCATCTGCTATAAAAAGAATGAAAAGGAATATAGTCCCCTCTCTTCCACTCAGCTGACAAATTATTAGTTATTGGTCTCCAATAGGTGTTCATACTGCCCTGTCTGAAATGCAGGACAATAAGGGCACATTCAGAGATATTCTTGAACCTAATTAGCACTTGGATCATTAAAAGACAACCCAAAAATAAATTTAAAAACCAGAACAAAATGAAAAAAAACAACCACAAAGACAGTTTTTAAAAGCTTCAGTAGTGTCAACAAAACACGATCTCGAATGAAGTGATGGGAAACAGTGTATTATATGTACTCTGTTATGTGCCTGAATGACTACTCTTTAGTTTCAACTTTCACTGTAGCTTGTAATTGCTTTTCCATTGAGTAGAGCTATAGTCTTCTTACTGTAGGAGGAAAGAGTAGGATTCATACTTTCTAGAGAGATAAGACCATATGATCTAAGGCATCATTTTAATTTATGGTGCAGAAGCTCAGCCAGTCTGCTGATATTAATACTTGCTTCTGGAACCATTAGGGCAAGCATCTGGTTCAATGAAGTTTTCATTGGGTGAGAGGACTTTTGTCTGGATACCCATTTGCCTTTCTTGAGTGATATGCAACCATAAATAGTATTGATGAAGGCAGTTGATTCCAATAGGCAATCTTCAAGTTTACAGCCCCAAACAATGTGGCCAGCTGGGAAAATAAGTTGTGGTGATCAGCTCTTCACATGAAGTTGATTTTATAAATGTACATCTGCCACTGCCACAAAAATGTGACTACTTCCCACAAGCCTCTTCCTCATGCAATCACATCATGATTTCAACTACATAAAACCTCTCTTTTCTAAAAAGGTTGTCATGATTAAACTGAGAATCCCTTTGATTGCATGAGACTTCAATTATCTGAATGTTTTCTTTCCTTTAGGACTTCATAATACTCAAGAGTGTATTGTATTATTATGTTGCGGTTGCTTGCATAAGGGAAATGATAGATATTATCTCCATCTCCAATGTGTGACTCTCTGTAGAGGCCATCTGGTCCTTAAGATTCTGGATGTCAGTCTGATGCTGGTACATTGTGTATTTATATTTGCACATATGTCCCAGTAAAGTCAGGATGGCAGCATACTCTAAAGCAATGTGAGATAGAGTTCACATCTGACTGGCCCATCGGGCTATCGTATGCTACTGTTAATTTATATTTTGGAGTCATAATATGAAGATGCAAAAGATAAGTAAAACATTTTCTGATAAGCAGCTAATGCTTTCCTCATTTTTGAGAATGGGACAAAGACACTTGTATTAGCTGGACAAATAAGGGCATTTTTATAGATTCTAATTGAGAGTTGCTCAAAAATGGGTTACATACATTTGAATATGTAAATCTCATCTGACAGTTAATCATGATACTGCAACATTATGGGAACGATTGTCATAGTCATACTGTTGTCTATTATATTCTGAAAAAACAAAGGATGAATGCAGAGTTGGATAGATGTCAATCACACTAAATGGAAGGCAACACTGCATTAATCCAGCTCCATTTGTAAATATAGTGGGAAAAACTTCCAAAATGTATTAAAGTACAAATTACTGCTTATGTCCATAGTTACTATTAAAAAGAAAAAAAGGAAAAAACTTGTTCAATTACTTCATACACCTCTTTTCTAAGATATACCATCAATACGTTTCTTTGATTTCTAGAAGCCATTTAAGTGTTTTCCTTGAAATTTCTAATTTGATACTTTGGTAATTATATGGGTAAAAACGCCTTGATGATATTCTAAAATCTTTTTGCACTTCTGTTTCAGTGCTGTAATTCACACTTTGATAATACATTATTTCTGTTTGGCATGCCTTTTCAACTACTGCCAATCTTAACTCTTGCCAAGTCAGCCATGAAATGTAATATGTAATTACAAACCAATAATCACATAGTAGTTCATGTTACAAAAAAAAAAAAAAAGATATTGAGAAATAAAGTTGTTTCTGTCACCCCAATCCATACAAAATTTTAACAAAGTAGGTAATTTAGATGACACTTTAGTTGGCAGAAGTGATATGGTTCATACTGTATTGTATTTTGCAGAATGGCCAAATTACAGGATGGTTGAGATTGGAATGGAAGTCATCTAGTCCAACCCCCTTGCGTAAGAAGCGCCACCTAGAGCAGATTGCCCAGGACTATGTCCAGACAGCTTTTGAGTGTCTCCAAGGTGGGAGACCCCACAACCTCTCTGGGAAACCTGTGCCAGTGTTCAGTCACCTTTACTTTAAAAAAAACTGTTTCTTCGCGTTCAGACAGAACCTTCTGCATTTCAGTTTGTGTGCATTGTCTCTTGTCCTGTCACTGGACAGCACTGAAAAGAGCCTGGCTCCATCCTCTTTGCACTCTCCTTTCAGTCATTTATACATATTGATAAGTTCCCTGCTAAGCCTTCTCTTCTCCAGGCTAAACAGCCCCAGCGTTTCCTCATAGCAGAGATGTTCGAGTCCCTTTATCATCTTTGTGGCCCTTCATTGGACTCTCTCTATGTGTCAATGTCTTGCTTGTACTTGGGAGCCCTGAATTGGACACAATACTTCAGGTGTGGCTTCAGCAGTACTGAGTAGAGGAAAAAGATCACTTCCCTCAATCTGCTGGCTAGACTCCTCCTAATGCTGCCTAGGGTACCATTCACATTTGTAGCAAGGGCACATTGTTGGCTCATGTTCAACTTCGCATTCACCAGAACCTCAGGGCCTTTTCTGCCACATTGCTTTCCACCTGGGTGGCCCCTAGCACCTACCGGTGGCTAGGGTTTTTTCCCAGGGGCTGGGCTTGGCTCTTCCTTTTGTTGAACTTCATGAGGTTCCTATTGGTTCATTTCTTTAACCTGTTGAGGTCCCTCTGGGTGGCAGCATGACCATTATCTCTGCTGGAGATCTGTTTACGAGCTATAATGGGAACTTTCCCCATGCCATTCATTTCCAGATGCACTCTTTCTTTTACTAATTTCTTCTTGAAAATTCCTGATAACTGTAGTCAAAATTGTCTGATTTCCAGTCTTTCATGAAAGCATTTAGAAAATAATATTTCCTTTTCAATGTACTTACCACTAAAAATGAACTATTACCAAAAGATAAAAAATGTTAGCGGTCATTTATTTGTCTAAACCCAGCAACCTAGTCAGTTGATCACGTCTTGTTTTTTAAGGGAAATGTTTTCAAGATTGCTTGTTCTTTCTTTGTACATTTGTGTTTCCTGATAATCTTCTTGGAAGTTGTCAACAAATAGAAAGATAATAGATGATGAAGTAATTTTAGGGTTTAATAGAAATATAGTAAACACATTATAGTAAATATTAACATCTTCAACAGAGTTGTGGGTAAGTATCTTTTTGCACTCAATCACAATCCAGAAGTACAAGCAAGTTACATATCTTTTAGACTCCCTCTGTTAGTTTTATACCAAGGAGCTAAACACGACAGATGCAAAACAGAGAAAAGATATCCAAGTGTGTATGAATGCAGTTAAAAATACCCAGACATCTTTAATTTATGGAATCCCAAGCAGATGGTAGAATATGTTTACTGAACTCTTGTCTCTTTTTCTCTGAAGAACTAGAAGCTCTAAATATCACAGCATGTTTCAGAATTTGGCAGTGAGGATGTGAGTTTTCTGTGGTTATTTTTTTAAGTCCTAATAAGATGTTCTTAAATTTGGGACCCTGGTAAGATTTGTGATAGCTATGAATCTCATTCAGTTACTGATTTGAGATCTCTATGTGAAAAAAATTGTTTTATAAAATGATACGAAAAAGAAAATGTTGACTTACTGTTTTCAGTGTCTGTACTACTATTTGATTTAAGTATTATAATTTAACACTGTCACAGTAAGGCTGCTGTGAAGGCCAAAGTTACAATTAAATAATGTAGCTTATTTTCTTGTATAATAGGATCATCAACATATGATTTCATTATCCTTGCACATAAGGACGATGTGGTGTTTGTCTTAAGCATATCTTCCAGATAGACATTCATTCCAACTTTGAGACAGCAAAAGACTGGAGCATGCCCTGCAGTCACTGATTGTTTGTTTCAGTCACTTATTAAGAAATGTCTTAAAACTTTCTTCTCTTTTTTTTTTCTTTCTTCAGTTCAGTCAAGATGGATTTATTTTTCCTTTATTTTTTGTTATTATTTCTCTACTCATGTAAATTCTTGATTATAATTCAGTTTCAGAAATTAAATAACAGAAATTAACTGATTTAGAGTAGTAGGAAAAAATCAGAACTAGTTACCACAAATCTGTAAGTGATATCACATATCAGATACGACATATCACACGCAGTTTGTATCTGCACGCAGCTCCATGTTCAGGTGGTTATTTTAGGAATATGTTTAGTAATATCCCTGTTTGAAGACCATACAATAACAGTGCTCTACATTCCTAGATAACTATTAACAATCATGGTTTTGTTTTGTGTCCTCTCATGTAGTCATGTGCTTGTTTTGAATTATTCTGAGACTATATTCGATATTCAGAAAATCCAAATTATTATTTTATTCTCTCAAGCTTCAAGATAATGGAGAATGCACTGTTGGCATTCTGCATGGGGTTGTCAATGTTTGCAAAGTGATTAGATGCAATATGTGTTAAAGTCTGTGTGTACGACCCGCCTGAATCTATTTGAAAAGATCAAATGACGCTCTAGATCTTCTGAATATTTCTTTACAAGAGCCTTTGGCTGTGAGAGCTTCCTTAGAAGCTTGACCAAACCAGAGCAGGGCAGAGAACAAGCAGTGGCTTGGGCAGTGTTCGGGGAGGAAGAAACGGGGAGATTCTCAGGTGACCATTCTTCAGGATTATTTCTGTGAAGAAATTCCTGAAGCTCAGTCTCCCGATGAAAGAAGGAAAATGGATCTTTGGTCACTAAATTTTTATGGGCTTTTTAATGGATTCTGAAGGAACAGGCAAACTACACATAAAACTGCTGCTGTTACCTACATATCCAAGACTCAAAAGTGAAACTCCTGTCCATTTTATCAGTCATGTTTCAAAAATTGTGTGGGTATGACTGACTTCAGATTTTCTCTTCCTTCTCCGAAGAAAGGAAGTGTCATGAGAATCAATGATGAGAGAAAGGATCTCATGAAAACAACTCTGTATCCTGTGTGTTCTGAATGATAGCTATAGTAGTGATGCAGGGATTGCTATGCCTCAGAGTTTGAGTAAGGAATGTATGTGAATGTGCATGTGTATATGTATATAGCCCATTTTATATATTAAGAAGAGTGGGGAACTGTGTGAAAGTTAAATTTGATCTGCCTAAATCTGTAGTTTTTGCATTCAGCAAGTATAATCCTAATAAAGAGGAAGAGTAGGGTTAATTATGTGACACTTGACAGTCCACTTTGGCAGCAGAGAGGAAAAGCGGGTGGTTTGGGGAAGCAGTTTACAAGAATATGTAGAAGTGCAAATCTACACATTTAGGATGGAAAGATATATATTTGAATATATGCTTTCATATATAAGTTACTGTGATCTGTTTAAAGATTTGTTTTTTTCTCATACATTCCTAAAATTGGCATTTATTTGATTTCATAAATATTTTTATAATAATTTGTTTCATTTATTAATCATATGATATTGATTCTTTAGAAAGTTTTCAGATCTTCTAACTGCCTAGAGTAACATCAAATATGTATAAACATAAATAGTGTTATAAATAATGCTTACCATTCTTGACATGTATCATTTAATTTATTCCTTTGAACAATAACCTCTCAAACACTGATATTCTAAGCTTGTGAAACATTAGTGCTGCTCTGTGGAAAGTTCTAAACAATGGTTTTGAAGAAAGTGAAGGTGTGAAGTATATATATATATATAAAAGGAAATTGTGACATTGTTCTCTTGAAAAATCTGATTGTGAGTGTGGTGGTAACTGTCCCCTTGAATGTTGCATTAAGCATAAGGATGAGAACTCACATCTTTTATTGGCATTAAGCACTCTTTTGAGATTGCCAATTATAAGCATTTGAACTGCCCACACAATTAAATCTTTATTTTTTAAATTAACTGTTCTGGAAATCCAAGTCTTGCTTCTCAAAAATATCTGAATCTAAAGGTCAACAATTTACTAAAAATAAAGGTAGGGAAATCAGAATTGTGATAAAGAAAAATATGTTTTCAGCTGTGACCATTTGTGACAAAGACATCTGAGACCCAGCTCTTCATTCACAGTTCCTCCGTTTCGTCCAGTGACTTACTAAGAGAAGTATACCTTTTTATTAAGGCAGTGGCTATACAAAGGAAAAAAAAATACTTTACAGCCTAGAAGGTGCTGCTCACTTGGTGACTTTAGGATACGAAAAAGTTTTGGTTAAACAATCTGTATCTTATTCTTTCATGGAGGAACCAAAACACTTTCCTGTGGTTAGAAATTACTTCATAGCAAGGCTTTGGTTTAGTAGAATCAAAGTGGGGAAGCAAGCTGGTCATGGACATTTAATGCTTTGTCCCTGGTTTGCATATTTCTTACACAAGGGTTTTGAACAGAACTGCTGGGATTCCTTTCAAATAAGCTAAAATTATAATAATTTTAAGAACAGTTTAATCGTACAGATGGATAAGTTATTGATTCTCTTACTTTCTTTTAAATACATCAGTCTGTAATTCTGACATATCTGTTATATGCACATTGTCTTTCTGGTCCTGAGAGCATAGGAGCCAGAGCTGTAATAGCTATGAGAATACATTTTCTAAAGCTTTTATTTTTGTTCTTTAACCTTGTTCCTTAATGCACTAATCTGCAACAAGACAAGAAAATGGTTCTAGTCAACTACTCTTCCTTTACTTAACGGTACCAGGTTATCCCTAAAAATAGTCATGCAAGGGAAAAGAAGGGAAGCACTCTCTGCAACCTGATCATCTGGCTGATTACAGAATTTCGCATAAGCCATTTCTGATTTCCCTGTGAAAAGATGCACTTTCAAAATGGGCAATAGTATTAAAGCAGCTGAAGAAAAACAAAGTGCAATGCTAAAATTAAAACTCCAACTCTATTGTGAGTAGTATTTCTGTGTATATGTGTGGACAATGATTTAAACTCTTACACATATAAACTTGTACACTACACTTCAAAATCAGGCCAGCAGATATTGTAAAACTCATCTGTATAGGACAAAGCTCCTCCCAAATGCTGACTTTGTGTTTGAAACTATTTCTTTATTTGTTGTCATATTAGTTCCTAAATAATGAGGCTAATTAAACGTGCTTTTTTATTTCTCCAAAGATTGTAAGAAAAAAACCATTTCAAATCTATCTTATAATTAAGTGAATTGAGCATTGTTATATCAGGATTTACACTATGTTAGAGGAATTGTAATTGTTTGGTTCCTGTTTTGTTTTAAATTGTGATTTGCATCAGTGTCTGCAATAAGGAGTCTTTTCTTGCTGTGGAAAATTATACATATGTAAATGTATATTTAAATATATGAGGATATAGCCAAGGCCAGGTTGGATGGGGCTTTGAGCAACCTGGTCTAGTGGGAGGAACCCGTGTCCATGGCTGGAGGGTTGGAACTAAATGATCTTTGAGGTCCCTTCCAAACTAAACTATTCTATGATTCTATGATAGCCTAAGGTGCAGGTAAAGTTTTGACATCAAGGAATGTAACATCAAATAAAAAATATTTTCTATGAGATTAAAGTAAATTCAGGAACTATATACCAAATTTGGGATTTAAATTATCTGGGAAACATTTGAGGGGAAGGTGGAAAAAGAAGGTAGTTGGGGCTGCTGGAAGTCAACCCAAGGTAATTTCAAACAGGCAAAAACCAATGTGCAGCTCAGAAGAGAGTCTGAGCTGTGATTACAGGGGGTAAATCACACCTGACCAATCTGATTGTCTTATATGATAAAATGATGGGTCTGCAGATGAGGAGAGAGAGCAGCGGTTGTCATTTACTTTGACTTTAGCAAGACTTGTGACACTGTTACCCACATTTAAACATTTTGATCGGGATGGGTGGAAAACCAGATAGGTGAAAAAAGGTTCAATGATTGGAGTAAGAGAACAGTGGTTAATGGGTCTGTCTGGAGGCTGGTAACAAGTGGAGGGTCATGGGACTGTTTTATTTAACATCTTTGTCAATCACTGGGAGAAGGCTGTGGAGTGCACTCTCACCAAGTTTCTATGGAGCACCAAATTGACACCAAATTGGGAGGAAAATGAATGTAAAAATTAATACTCAGTAAAACCTCCTTTAAAATGCTTTAATTCACCACACAAACTACATGACTTATGAAAGATATATGGGAAAGAATAGAACAAATTAACCTGAATGTCAGGTTAATTCACTAATCTATTATAAAATGCAGCAAAATGAGTATTCAGAAAGATATAATATCTGCAAAAAGATTAGCATAGTAGATACATCTCATAGGTCATTCTTTGCTTTCTTTCATTTAATGGGAATGTAGGAGAAATATCTTTCTAGAACTCAGTTTCAAATGGTCAAGTTTTGGAAATGTAAGATGTAAATAAAAGTGTCTTCCAAATACTTTGTTAACCATCTGAATATATGACTTAATTCTCCAAGTTGGGAACACTCAGAATTTCACACTGAATTTGCAGATAAACTTGCAGATAAGCTTCAAAAAGTGCCTAATTTTTCTCTATGCATGTTTAAAAATTCAGTAGGAGCTGCCCAATATTTCTTACTCTGTAAGTTAGCTGTGTACAGAGGAAATCGGACCAGTCACTTGGGAATAAATACCATATGAAGGCAATACATTTAATTCCATTCAGGGATGATTAACGCCTTTGTTTCAACTTCCATTTCCTTTGTTATTTACCATGTGAAATTCGTGTCTGTTTTACACCTCTATCAGCACATCTGTTGTTTATACAGTTCTTGTTTTAAGAACCTTATGAACTTTTATGAACCAAAACCTGCTTCTGACCAGACTCAGTGCACAGTATTTCAGTGGACCATTACAATATGAAAACTTTTTTAATGGAGGAGAAAACCAAAGCAAGGTGTATTGGCAGATATCACAAAAGTAGTGATTATACAGGCTGCTAGGTTTGCTGTTTAATCTACTATGCTTTCGTAAGTAGGGCAACAAAAAGTTAAACATTTTTTGGTTCTTGTTTTTTCTTGGATACCAATGTAATACATCTGAAGTTCGGTTTGAATCTTTTTTTTTTTTTTGTAAGTTTTATGCATTTAATTAGGACATAATAAAACCAGATTTCTCCACTATCATCTGAGTTACGATGCCATAAAGCACTCAGGTTTAACTACACATGGAGTTACTAACTTAGGTGCCAGTTCTTGATAAAATTAGATGGTATCATATAATTTCCTATAAAATAGTTTGTTGCCAAGAAGCTTATATTAAACTCAAGCACTTATTTTGTCATTATGAATACAGGTGAACTGAAGGATCTTAGAAACTGCATACATTACTATAATGTTAAGCTGCTTGTAAAATTGTCTGTAAAAACACCAAAAAGAAGCAGGAGTATAACTTAGCACTGCAAGCAGACTATCCCAGGCATAGCAGAAAGAAAAAAGCTTTCAGTTTATAATTCAGCATTTTTTTTAATAAAAAAAGTGTGTTTCATTTCTAAGTGAATTAAGAACATAACAGTTAATAAAATGGAGATCAGGATGCATGAGATTCATGTAAAAGTTCCTGTTTTCCTTTTCCTTGTCTGATTCTTGCTCTTATGTTCCTATTTTCAGCTCAGGTTTGTTCTCTTCTGAATGGGAATATTGTTGGAAATGTAGATTTTACAGGGCGTTCAGGAAAAATATCTTTGTCCAGGTCTTGTTACAAGTCAAAAGACCACTTAGGATTCAGGAGTACTTTGAACAAAGTATTATTTAGCTATTCGTATAAGTTATTGATATAGATTGTTTTCTAAGATCATATTGCCCATTGTTAAATTTTCTTTCAGTCTTTATTTTCAGTTATTCTAGATCTTTCTAGACAACTTCTCTCAACTAAATAGTAGCCAAAAATACCGATAGAACCCCCCAAGCTGACAGATCCCCATTTTGTGCATGAAGTATAGGACTGAGACATTTGAGCCCGTGGGATGCCACAGAGGTTGCATAGCAACGGATGCGAGAAGCATCTCATCTCTGCTGACTGTCAGACTCCCAGGACAGCAGAGGAAGTATTGCAGGGATTGCAGCTCCAGATCTTTTAGACTCTTTAACCTTTTCTGTTTAAAAGAAAAAAACATTTTTAAACAGCACTGGATAAACATACATGGCTTTTCAGGTTCCACTGAGACACAGAGAGTTGAACAGGAATATTAATACAACTTTTTATTAAAAGCTTTTTCTTCTTGCTTGCACTAGCAGAGAATAGAGCTAATTATAGGAGAAAAATATTAAAGGGGAATATCATATTATACTGTCCGCTGACAACATTGTGCTATAATTAATTTTTGTCAATGATAGGCAAACACTATTTGTTGTGTTTTTCTGCATCAGTGGATCCTTTGTTGTGCAGTGAGGGTAGTAAGAGATGTGTGATACACAGAGATTAAAGAAAGGGTTGGAAGTCAGGAGGATTGGCAGTTAAAGGTGACAATAAAAAAAAGTTGCAGTTAGGCTAGATAACACTGGTCACTAAGTGGG
Source organism: Ibidorhyncha struthersii (assembly GCA_013398815.1). Classification (NCBI taxonomy): domain Eukaryota; kingdom Metazoa; phylum Chordata; class Aves; order Charadriiformes; family Charadriidae; genus Ibidorhyncha; species Ibidorhyncha struthersii. The sequence continues at coordinate 73,867 of VZSZ01003318.1, read as the reverse complement.
TGGCACTTCCCGTCCGTTGTTAAAATTTCTAATGTTTTAATTTCAGGATTTTCATACTTTAAAAAGTAACAGTGGGACTTTTCAAAAGGTTTTCATTTCTTTACAAAGAAAACATGTGAATCCCAATAACATTTCACACTTCTACAACTGTTCCTTTAGAAGATTATAAAGCTCTTTAATAACACTAAGCAACAAAGCTTTGTGACAAATTACTCCCAGATATAAAGAAAAAACAAGTATGGCTCCACAGAGAAGTAATTAGGACAAACTGGCACACTATTTAGATTGGAAATCATCATAGAATAAGATTGCCTTTTTAAGCCACTAAAGAGCTTGAAGTGATAAATTAATTTGTCAATGAAATGTAGACACCTCTTGCATTAAGCTGAACAAGGATTTTCAGGATCAGAAGTCTGGATTTAGGTGCCTAAAATCCACATACATTCTCTGTGATCCAGAGGCCTTAATGATGCTACATAAGTGGCTTAAAAGAAACTTTTAAGTTAGTTCTGTGTTTGTCAGTAGCCAATCCAAGGTCCCAGAGGCTGAGTTTTCAGGACGACTAAGACTTACGGTTCCAGTGGAGGCCAGCAGTAATGTGGTTTTGAACTTGCATGAACTTACAAAAGGTTACATAGTGCTAAGTAGTGTGAAAAATTAGATGACTGTAAATACAAGCTTTGTAATGACTTTTGGATTTGAAGACTATGTGCTCCAATTCCTCTCCTGCAAACTGTATTACCTAATCTAGCATAGGTATTTTTTGGTGAAGCCATGTCTACATTTTTGATAACTGAATATGTGCAGAAGAGTGAGGCATATATGGTGAAATCGTTTCTGCCATTTCATATGGAGGCTGTGTTTTTGTTATTTCATATTGTTTTACCATAGTGTAAAATAACATACTAATTCTGAATGTTCATGTCTGATCTTTTCTTAAGAAGAATGATATGTAATTCAAGAGGTGGCCAATTTGTTATGATCCCTGTAAAACAACGGCTGACCCAACTGGGAATGGTATCTCAGTGGTTGAAAATGACTGGTTTTGAACTGCTGCTGAGCAGACACAATTAGGGTCCTCATATCCCAAGATGAGAAAATTCATTTCCATGACTGTAAGCAAAAATAGTGCCAAGTGCTAGAAGTACCCCAAGGCACAAAGACTCCAAGGCATGCTTACACAGATAAACAAAGCCTGGCATGCATTACATTAACTGCATGAAAGTAGTCTGCTAAATAGATGGAATGCAATACATTAGTAACATTCTTGCCCACATAATGTTGTTATATATTTTTAAAGAACTGTATTAAATATCATACATTAAAAGCTAATTAAAAGAGGGGCATTCTGCCAAATATATTAGCACTGCCATTCAGAAATTCTTGTGGAGTAAACACTGTTATTTCAGAACCTGCTTCCATTTTGGAAAGGAACACAAATTTGGAACTTCCAGTTTTCATAAAATCCATTGAATAAACTAAAATAATACTATTAAGTAATTTCATTTGCTTAAATTTTTTAAAGTACAGTTCATATTCACCTATGACATTGAATATAAAACTAGCTATACTATTTTAGATATAAAAATGTTTGGTAAAACTGAACAGTTGATCTTTGTTGAAACATTTTTATTGCCAAAATGTTTTACCACATCACAGAAATATAAAAGGAGAATAAAATTCAGTTCTATAGCAAGGAACTTCCTATGTGTGACTATAGATTGTCCCAAAAGACCTGCTGTATGTTAGCTTTACTTATTTCTAATGACAGGAATATCTTCAGACTAAAAAAAAAAAAATCTCACAATAAGTATCTGGTGGTAAATAAATTCACACCTTGGTTCCCATTAAATAAATTAAAAATTTCTTAATATTTTAATGTCAGTCTTGAAACCCATTGAATTTTCAATATGAAATTTGAGCCCACAAAAATTATCTATAAAAATTAAGTTACATACATGTTTATGGACTTGGATTTTTAAAAGTTTTCAGCATTACCTTTCCTAGCATCAGAAAATTTAGCAGCAGTGACCTTTAATAGTTGGCAGTAGTACCTTTTTTCCAAATAGTAGCAGAAAATGAAATACAAGAAAAAATACTTAGCCTGTCCTTTGCAGAACTACCATTTTTAATATGTAAGCCTGAAGGAAAGAAAAATTATTATTATTCTATTTCTGTAGATCAGATACTGAGTCACAAAATTTAATTAAGATCATAGCATTGCATAAAAAGTGATGGAACAAGAGCTGAAAGTAAACCTTAAAGAATTCTCTGTGACTCCATATAACTAAATTCTTCTGTTCATAAATATTTTCTCCGATGCATAGTGCTCTACCTTTCTAATCCTTGATTCTAGTCATAGCACTTACTTTATTCTTAGCTTTCTTAACTTGTTTGCATATTTGTTGTTCTTTGTGTCCACTTCTGTAATTGCTGACAGTTCTATAACTGCACACACACACAAAGAAGTATGTACGTGGCGTGTAATAAGTATACATATAGTATGTAGTATATGACTAACTACTCACATTTCCTAGCATTTAATGACTAGAATAATTGTCAAAATAATATAGTATTTTTTGTGCCAGACATCATTAGTATTTTAGGTAAAATGAAGCACTAAAATACACTTTTTGTTTTGCTTTTGATTTTTTGTCTTAATTTAGATCTCAAGTATGTGTAAGAAATATGGATTGTTCTTGAAAAGCCTTGAAGTCTTTGCAATCTGTCCATGTAAAGTCAAATCTGCAATGATTTCAGTGGAAGTACTCAATGTGATTAGGAATAGAGGAATCTGAGGTCGTACTGAAACCCCTTTTCATACAATCCTTGTTTATTATGTTCTACACTTGCTGTATATAAATAAATAATTATGACAGCTTAGTTTATATTATTTCAACATGTCTCAGTTTGCAAGTTCAAGAAGCTATAGTATCAGAACAATTTCTAAATTCCTTTATTCATTTCCAGATCAATTTTGGTTTTCAGTTTAAGAAATATACTAGAGAAAATAACATGTAGTACAGGATAGCTACACACAATTTTCATATACTGTTTTTCAGTAAACATTGGAATTAAGTTCATGGTGCCTTGTCTTCAAAGGAAAATCAGAAGAAAAACACTAATTTGTTTGCTATTATGAACTAGTGTAATTCAAACTCATTATAGGATTCTACTTGAAATTACACGTGCATCTTCCTCAGAATCTTTATTTTAAATTAAGGCAAGAGTGCAGTATAGATAGATAATGATACTTGCAAGTGTGCAGCAACAGCATCCTTCTCTGGTACTTAACCACTTCTTACCTCTAAAGTGCTCTTTCCCTTTTGTCCCTTGCTACATGACATGACAGTTTGTCCTCTGCACTTGTCTAGACCTCAAAAGTAGAATCTACACATGGAAAATTATGTCTGGAGATATCCTGACCTTTGATGTTACAAGGCAGATTACTGCTTGGCTGACCAATGCAGCTCTTTACTGCTACCAAAATGATTTTTTTCAGAGCTGGGTAGGATGTTATTCAGTAATATTTATTTTTCCTAGCGGATATAACAGAGAAGGAATGAGATGAGGGCCTTCATCAGTACAAGGCTCCAAGGAACAAATCTGTTCTCAAACATTGTGTATTACACAGTGGGGGTTGTTGTAGTTTTAAAGCAATAAAAACTTATTAAGTCCTGATCAGGAAAGATATTGTGATAGGAGCAGGACACAAGGGGCACTAAAATAATTCTGGCATTTTGGACCCTGCTAACTTTTTCACACTGACTGAGTAAGATTTGTGACATTTCCATATCTCTGGAACCCAGAATTCCATAATATTTTAACTTCCGGAATGCTTACAGCCATAATTAGCCAATTATGAATGGCTAATTACAAAATATTTGGCTAATATTTGATCGTGTGGATGATAGAAGTTATTGACCTCATCTCAGAAAGTGTGCCTGTGAGCTGTGAAAAATATTACTGATGCGACTGCTCAGTTTATGCTGGCTGAGGGAAATGTGAGAACACTTCACTGAGAATTAATGCAGTACTGCATTTTTGCAATGCATGTGAAAGCCAGCAGATGGAGTGTTTCGGTTACGCTGATGAATAAAGTTATTCCAAATTTAATTAGAACAGCTGATACCTAGCCCTTGCATCATAGTAGTTACACTTTGCCTTTCAAGAAACCAAATGCTTAAAAACTTTGAGATACAAAGCAGCTGTGATGTAAACCATCTTAAATTTACAAATATTATTTCTATATTATTATGATTAACTGTGAATGCAGTTCTGTATCAACTATACTTTCTACACATTCACAAGATTTAAGCTGGTTCATGTATATATGATACAGACAATCTTATCCCTTGCAAAAAAGTTTCTTTTCAATTCTACCACATCCTTTCTGAAATGGACTATCTTGATTGTTTGTTTGTCATATAATTTTTTTCAATTTGTGTCATGTTCAGTGTGCTCTATTTGTAGCCTTTTATACTCTTGATTATTTTAGGAAAGATCTTCCGTGTGTCATCCAACAGAAATTATGATTTATTTAATTTCTAGAGACTAAAATGTGCTTTACCTTAAATATAGCACAGAGTAAAATATAAAAATACAGCAAAACAGTACAATGGACAAGATTTAATCTTTGTCCTTCTATTTGTCTGCAATTTAAAAAAATAATTTGTACATAAAAAATGAATCACACTATTCATCCCTCCAGTAACTAGTCTTTGACACTCAGACATTGCCAGCAGCTGGCCCTGGAGGCGCAACATCCCCTTTCCCTTCCCCCCTCCACTTCACACAAGCTGTCTCTCCGTGCACAGGAGCTGGCTGGGACCTCCTGGGCCCTCCAGTAGTCAACCTACACAACCTATGCTCTGTCTCAGATCCAGCTTTCGCACCTGGATCCCAAGTCCTTACCCTACTCACCAGTTAGTCCTAGTTGATATTCACTGCCCACCATACACCAATGTATGTTCCCTGTGCACACACTCTGGTCTGTCCAGTCACTGTCACCACAGACACACGGATGTCTCACCCATGGTCCCACCCCAGCTGCTGCACTCAGACCCCAAACACACACATGCGTGGGGTATAGAAAACATCTAATACAGATGGATTTTAAAGAAAGACGGGACAGACTGCACTAACCAGGCACAGGGCCTGGCCAGACCAGCATACTGACCAGCAAACTGCTGACAGGTGACTGGTCCCCTTTATTTTCTTATGTCTCCAGTTTTACACATTTGTTCCTCCCCAAACCACCTTGATCTTCCTTTTCCACACCTTTTATTTCTATTCTAAACACCCAATAACAAATCTGGCACGATCCCAGGATGCTTTCCTAGGGGGATGCAAGACAGGGACTCAAGTCTCTGACTGGGGTACTGGGGGTTCTGCTCCTTTGTATGTGTGGAGACAAGGCAGTTATCATATAAGCTAACACTATGCTTACAAAATCAGCTCAAAGGTAAACAAATCTGGCCACAAAACACTTTTTTTTTTCCCCCAAGAAGGTGAAAAATTTTGAAATGACATTTTGTTGTTAAGTGGAACACTGTGAACCGTTCAGTTTAAAACAAAAAAAAGTCTAGAAACACTGATAAATAACCAATGAGATGACTTCCCTATTAAGAGTAGGGCACATTTGAAAGGCAAATTCAGTTCTTTCTGGAGGGTGTTCAAAATAAGAATGGAGTTGGATGGGAACAGAAATAATCAAAATTACAGGCCTAACATTTTAATTTTGCATTTCTGCTAGATTTTCCAGTAAAACTGAGAAAAACAGCAAAAGCTCTAAAAATCCTATAAAGTGCTTTGTAAAGTTCAAAACAGCTAAACAATAGCAGAGAAGCTACATGGGAAGCCGACAGAGCCACATGAGGTAGCTGTGTGTTTCCAATGCAGACATTTGATTTAATGAATTTTTGCTAAAATGGAAAGAAACATTGAATGGTATTTTTAAAGAAACATAATATGAGTGGAAATTTTCTTTATGGGTATAGTATGATAGTCAAAAAGGAGTCTTACCCAGACTGAAGTCACTCTTGCAAACTTGTGTATATTACATTTTTAGAACCATTGAATAGAGAAAAATATTTCTCAGAACTAAGAAATTGTTCAAGACTGTATATTGTAACATGCGAATTATTCTTAAACTTTGAAAATGCAGTATTATTGCCTTTAGCTACTTAATATAGCTCTTCCATAAACAATTAAAATGGAAATCTAAGTTATTTCCATAATTCCTTTGGCTCATAATTAATGAGGCACTATCATCATAAGCAAAAACATTTTTGGGATGAGATCAAGACATTCTAAATGTTCACAGATGACCCTGCCATTTTCTTTGAGAAACATCATCATCATTGAAATGTTTTAAGTAATTTGCCTATTTAGAGAATAAAAAAAGTCTATCAGCTTTAAGTAACTAACACTTGAATTAAAATTCTTTTATATTATTTAGATGAGACTGCTAATGCCAAACTAAATGGTGTGGAATAGGGAGAAAGCTTGGCTTTACTAAGTGGTTGATATTTGGTTAATATTAAAAAAACTCAGTTTTCTCTTCATTGTGTCTCTTACAAAATAAAACTTCCTGTGTGGGAGATATATATCTCTAACTTGCAGGTCATAAACTCATATAAAAATAAAGTTCTGATGCTACTCTATCTTGATACGTGCCTGAATTTTTATGAAGAAAACCCAATAATAAATATTGTAGGTAAAAAATCCTTCAGAAATGCAAAGGCTACCTTCTACCTTAAATTTGAAAACTTGAGCTTGAAATCTTATCCTAAAGGAGTGGTTTTGTTACTGTTGTTTGTAGGGGACGTTTGTGTGTGTGTTTTCATTTAGGAGAAAAATGTAATTTCTTCCAAATATAGGCTTTTTTTTTTTTAAGCTATTGGGCCTGTTTAGACTTTTGAACTTATCAGAAAAAAAATGTAAGTGCTTGGTGGCATTAACCACTCACTGCCACACAAAAAAACCCACCTCCCAGACCAATAAAGACTGGATCTTTTTAGACAAGTCAGTCTACAAAGGCTAAAATTCCCTTCCAATCATAAAATTTATAATGATAGAAAGCATTACGTTAATGTGTAATTTTCCTTATCTGAGTAACAGTAATTTTATCTGGAGGAACACTTCTGTGAATAAATGTTGTATGCAACGCTGAGCAGAAATAGTTTTTCAATACGATTTCTAACATGTCAGATATTTTTGTTTCTCTAGCAAATAATTTTATACTGACATTTTTGTTTAATTTACTGTATTTACTGTCTTCAAAATTTGAATTCATAAAAACAAAACTCTGCTGTTTCATCTCAATAAATATTTTGAAAATTAATGGTGATGACAAAATAATGTAAGCAACATATCAAGCTTAACACCATTGAGCGCTCTGAAAAGCTTTTCACATTCAGTTTTGAATTAAAATGGTCTGCATCTCGTCTTGAGTAAAAATAAATCAAAAAAGTAATAGCATAAGAAAAAATATGATGAATAGCAATGTTGTTGTCTATTGGTTTTGTGTAGGAAGATCTGAGCTGGATGTCTTTATCATGGTTCATTGGTGGAATTATTACTTGGAGAAAAAGCAAAACAAAAATATTCCCATTCTACAGAAGCTTCAAGACAATTGCTCTTTTTTCTCTCTTTCAAACCGGAGAAGGAGTTGTGGGAAGATAATACTGACAGCAGGTTCACAATCCAGTTCAAAGTTATTCATACTGAAAAGGTCAAATCTTACCCTTTTTTGAAAATAAGTGCTTTTGAAAAAAGCATATTAGACCTCATCAAGATTTTATAGGAAGGGAAAATGTTGTTATAGCATAACATTTTACTCACATATGTTTGTGAGAATCTGGATGAAGTCAAAGGTACAAGTTTTCCTATTATTTCAGCTAATACCAGAAGTTCTTTCCCCTATTCTTTATTTGTTTCCTTGCATGAGAGGCCATCAATGAGAACCTGTACTCTTTGGTTGGGAGGCGTTGTATGCAAGAGTAAGGAAAACAGAAGGCACCTCTATGTGTATACGGGAAAGTCATCTAGAAAAATACAGATCAATGTATTTGGTTAACAAAAAAGAAATCACAACCCCAAAATCCAACACAAAAAGAGAAACTAAATGTGAAAGGAATAAATGCTGCAGATCTTAAAAAGACAGTGACAGCCATCAAAGTGACTCTGTAATCTGGTATACTGTTGTGGTATCACTTCAATATAGAGAAGAAATATAGGAGAAACATATGTAAACTGGTAGTTTATCCCACCATTTTCCTCTAAGTGGATTAACAAGAAAATATATGGAGATTCAGAGGCTTTGAGGTAGTCACAACAGGTATGATCCATTTATTATTTGGACTGTATAATTTCATGCTTATTAACACTGTGTAGTTGGGAAAGCAAAGAATAAAACATGGAAAGGTTGTCTCTAGAGCACTTTGTGTTGGAGCTAAATCTGCCTGTTTAACTGCAGCTTCAGTTAGTAGCTCATCCAAAAGGTTTTTGTAGGACGATGTAGGTTTAAGAAAGGAAGAGACTTCTGAAGAAAGGGCTTCGGTATTTTTTTTAATCTTAGAAATGATAGGACAAGTGAAATTATACCAGGAGAGAAAATTCAGTAGCTGTATTTTCATGATCATATAATGTAGTTGTAGGTATTAGCATCTAGAACATGACTTCTCGTATGCCTATATAACGTAATTGTGAGAATTTTTTTCTTTCCGTTGAGATAGCTTACCTTGCATTTTTAGTAAATTCATGTGCTAAGTATTTTCTTGTGTGAACAGCTTCTACATAACACACTGGTTAAATTGAATGTGCTTTTGGAACTTTACAATATATAATTCTCTTCTTTTAATACTCAAGGATTAGGCAAAATAACATCGTCTCTGCACATTTGTTTCTGTTTTTTCCTGTGTTCTTTCTGTTTGTGAATGCAGTTGAACTGTCTTATACCACTGTCACTTGCGTGGCTACATTGGATTTATTCAAATGCATGCCAGAGGAGGATGGGATTTAGTACTTTAGGGGAGGAACTTTCAGGTACATTGATTCAAAAGGACAGTATTACATGAATTTTGTGGGATCACTACTTTTTTTTTTATTATTTTAAATCATTGCTTCAGTATAGTTGAGATTTTATCCAGATAAACAGAAAGATGTCCAGGTTGCCTTCTGTTTTTTTCCATTAATTTTAAACCAGTTACTTTTCACTTAGAAGTGTATTAAGTCAAACCGAGCTATGTTCCTTTTCATCCACTGTTGTTTTCTCAAATGTTTTTTTTCTGGCCCTTACAAATATCCTCCTGGCCTTTTCCATCTTTGAATCTCCCAAATGATTTAATCATTGTAGAATTGTGATTGTTCTTCCTTCCAAAATCATTAGCCATAAGAAAAAAAATATATATTTGCAGTAGAGTGTTCTTTCCATTCTTAACACTCCACAAAACTTACAGTCTAATACAGGCAGGTAAACTTTCTAAGGTATTCTGTGTCCATAGTGAGATAGAACAATGAAATTCCATTTTTGCCTTGTTCATAGATGCTACCATAATAAACATGATTAATAATGTATTTCTACTCACGTCCTTACTACCATCTGTACCAACATGTTATCTTTCACCCTGATTTGCTGCTCAACTTATGGTCATTAAAAGGCTTTTGTGAAGAACTTTGTCCAAAGCTTTTTAGGCATTCAGATAAGTTATATCTGCTGTTTCTCCTCTGTGACATTATTTTGATGACTCTGTAGTCTTCAGACACAATTTTTCTTTGTTTTTCTTATAGTCCAGGTTGTGTTAACTTGCTCGGTTGACAGTCTGGACTGTGCTCTTCTGCATGCCACAACTTTCATGATTGCTTTCATCAGTTTTCCAAAAACTGCAATATGAATAGCCTTTTAGTTACCAGTTTTCTGCAGCAGTCTTGCTGAAATGCTAATGCTATCTAATTCACTGCATCTTAACTGCCTATTTAATTTGCAAATTAAAATTAACAGAGAATTTTATACCAGTGCAAGGGGCATGAAAGTTATCCAGTGAGTCTGTTTTGAACAGAGGTCTTCCAAACCTAATGTAAACATTCTTATTACTATTAAAGTCCTTACATCCAGACCCTGTAAAAACAGCCACACATGGTCCCCTCCTTGTCATGTCTCATTCTAAACATATTTTACACTGCATTTTGTACTGTAATAAAGGGGGGGGAAAAATACTAGAGGCAGAAAAGGAAAGCACATTTCATTCAGAAGTGTTCTGCTGGTTTTGCACATAGGACTTTCCTGTCCTGTATCTTAGAGATTTTTTTTTTCAATGAGAGGTTTATAGATGTATGAAGGGCAATGAACTTTATAGACACCATTATGCAGAGGTGTAATGGCTTGCCTTCTTTTTTTCCTAAGTCTAGATCTTCAGATGATATGGTTATCTTAGCTCAAAGTCAATGTAGCTATGTCATTCTGTTATCATTTAGGTCTGATCCTCATAAATTAATGATATGATGTATGAACTCCTTTCTCTAACTTTTACTATAAACGTTTTGCCATAACGAATCCCAGGAAACATTAAGTTAGAGAAAATTAAAGAGAAAAGTGGCCAGGAATGTCATAATTTTTGAGCCCAGTAACAGCTCAGTGTAAATCCGTAAGTGTTCTTTCATCTTTCTTGAGCTCATTAGCTGTAATAATCTTCCTGATTCTGGGTCACTCATTGAAGTGTAAAACTCACAGGGATATGATTATATTTACCTGTTGTTAAGACTTAATTTTTTTTGACATGTAGGGACTGATCAGAAGGGTAACTGTAGCTAATGTTTCTGCATTATTCCTTAGGCATTTTGCAAATCTTGTAACTCAGCCAGATGGAATATTCTAGCATGTTTCTCTACAATATCTCAATGTCATCTTTCCCTGTAGCAGGTAATGCAAGCCACAGAAAGGTTACTGGCTTAAGTAAGCAATAAATTCCCATGACATGAAGTTTAAAAGACAGATAAAGAGATGTTTTCTCTGATGATATGTTTTAAAAGCAATTACTGTTGACAATATTTTCTTTTATCTTATTCCTAAAACTACTTATCTCCACTTTCTTCATTTTACATTGTAATCTGAAGAAAGATTAGAGAAATAATATTTAAACAAATTTTAAAAAAATGCAGAAAAAAGCCTGAAGCAGAAAAAAAGCAGTATACATTTTGTTGCAATGAAGATTTGAGTAAGAAAAGATGCATGCAGAAGCAAATATTGAAAAAAGATAAAAATGAAGTAACTGAATGAAGCAAATATTTAATGAGACAAAATAAAATAGCAAAAATTAAAACAGATAAGCTTACCAAGATATTAAAATATTGTCCATCAGACAATGATAGAAAAATAGTAATGTTCACAATTTTCTCTTTACATGGGAAGTTTAGTCTTTGGTGTCGTAAGTAAACTTAATTATCAAAGGCAATGGTATATAGAAGCTTTCAATAAGTATTATAATTTTATTTTAATTTTTCTTGTATTTTTACACCGTACATTAAGACAACTCAAAGAGAATATTTGTGCAAAAATACTCATGAAATGAATGCAGGAAAGGGTGGCACAAATTGGGTGCTGTGTTACTTCAAAAACTGAGTTGTATTTATTTTTAAGTGGAGTACACAACACTCGGAAAGCTGTTAAACGGGCTGGAGTTACTTGATATTTTTTTCAATGCATGGGTTCAACATAATATTGAGGCTTTCTATGTTTATGGATTTTTAAATAAAAATAAAAACCTATGTCTTATATCTTCATAAAACCAGAAGCATTAATTGCTTGTGAGTTGCAAGAAACAAGTTCTCATTTAGTCCTGTTTACAGGAAAAAAATCAATTTGTAATTTCATAGAGGCATTAACAACTCTTTAAATAGATTATTTCAATTATTCTTGCTGTTTATTACTCCGCATGGGGTCATTAACCCTATAAAGATTTAGGATTACAGATTTACGTGAGCAAAATATTAATCAAATCTACATGCAAAGCTGGACAGAATGTCTTATGTTGAGAATGTGCTTAATTGTTTTGCTGAATAGGACCATGTAGGAAGACATTACCCACAATTTGTGACTGGTAGTCTTTGACAAAATGTTTTAAAGAACAAAAAACACAGATTTTTATGAAGTATTGATAAGGGAATGAAGGACAAACTAAGGAAGAAAGTTAAATCTTCTGATTTTCTCCATCCTGAATATAATTTTGAAATATACCTCAATGTTGTTAAATTATACATTTAATTAAATGCATAGGGTTGAGGGTTTTTTTTCATTTTTTTACAATTTCTGTTGAGCTATCACTGGGCTTGTTTTGTGGGCAAGTGAATAATTTTTGTAAAGTTGTTTTGTGAATAGAAACCTGAAGTGAAAAAAGGAAATAAGATCAAAAGAAAGTGTCCCACAGTTTCTAAATTAAATCTAAAAATATATTGATTATTCATATAAATTAAGAGTCTGATTCTTATCAGGACCTGCTTTATTGACAGTATTTCTGAAGATTAGAACACATCCTTGGGTATCTAATCTCTTATTTCAAAATGTAGCTAAGGGATGGGTTTCATTTGGTGTTGAATACATTGAGTCCAGTGTCACTTAAAAAAAAATCTCAATTAAAATTAATTCTTATTTCCTCTTTAAGTTCTTATAAGCATTTTTCAGAGAAGTACAAATGCAGTGTACTCTAGCATGATTCTTTTCAAAGGTAACATCCTGGAGTGGTCCCCATGATTTGTTTTGGTTTTGAAGTGTTGAGAAGTCCTCTCTGAATTTTCTTACTGCACATATGCTGAAATTTCAGAGAGCTTTAATGAGCTTTTAAGCTTTGAAACAGTCGCAGAATCTGGGCATAGAGTTATTCAGCTTCTTTAAATGGAGATCTGCTATCTTTAAGCTTTCTGATGACTTCTAAGAGTTACTCTGTTAATTAACCCAAATCTTGATAACAAAGTTTATCCTTGATATATCACTTCGTATTACATATTCAAAGAACCTTTCCAATATTAACAATTACACTGTTGTAGTAGCAGACAATTATAGCCTAGAAATCTGGATTTTTGAATGCACTGAGCAGCAGTTATATTCCCTCACCTCCACATAAATCATACTCAGTTTGCTGCAGTAATTCAACAAAGTGAACACATCCTTTACATCCAAGAAATAAGTGCTGTTTTGTAAAAGTTGTTAGGTTCACCGTGCATTGATTTCAGCTTATTATACTGCATTAATAACTTAGTCACATCCCTCAAATTACAACAAAGTAATTAAGAGAGACAGAAAAATATAATTATTTTTTGTTTGAAAATTCCATAATTTTCATGCAGACTGGGTAAATTATTCATACTGGGTGTGGATTCCATTTTCATTTCACTGCACTGATAGCATAATCATATAGTCCTAATTATAGAGATAGTAAATAAGAGAGAAAAGAATATACCACTCCTCACTCCTGTACAAATTTCTATTGGCATACTAAGCAGTAATTAAAATTCATTATTGCATCACATTTTGCACAGATACAGCAGTTTTGTAACAAAAAGAAGAGATTTTGTGCAGGAAGGAGGAAGACAGAGGGTTACTGTTAAGATGTTTTTCAGTGAGTACTATTCTTGCTCTCTAGCCCCTGTTCAAATGGTTACGGTTGTTCCCTTAAAGCTGTTGCTGTTACTCACTGATGTAATGTGAGCTGAGGCACTCTAAAAAGAAATCCAGGGCAGAGCATTCATTTGCACCAGCTGCAGAGCTGATACAATTTTCATCGTGTTTCTCTTGAAGAGCCAGTTAAGCAGTATTGCTATTACACACAGTTTTCTCCCTCTTCACTACCCTTTCCTCATCATCTCCACTCTGTGCACATAAAAGTCTGATTTTAGGATTTTAGATTCTGTCCTGGGACTACCTGCATCTCGCTCTCCTACAGAGGGAGAGGGCAGATGAGCAGCCTGCTTACCTTCTGCACCTTTTGGATCTGGGAGGAACCTGTTAACAGGTAGAGGGAGATGAAACAACCAGCTTGATGCTCCTGCCATTACCAACCAGGTGTGATGGCTTCAGTTAGTACTGATGGGTAATGCTGACAGATTTCTCCTTGCAATGCTGGCCATCTTGCACTCCTCCGTGCATACTACACTGATGGCAGCAATGGTGGCCACTCTGTGTTGTAATGTGCGGGGAGGAAACGGAGACCAGATGTCAAGAGAGTGTGCACTGTGCAGGTACCTGGCCCTTATCTCCTTCAGAAACTGCAGAGGAAAAGAAAGCACTGTGGAACCATACATGTATAATCACAAGTAAATACTGTGGATTCTGAGAAATTGCCCCCTTCTGCCTGGTTTTACTCAGTCTTTGTCTTGCTTGGGAAGAAAAAAGGCATTAATATAATCATTGGAAAGGACTAAATGGCAGATGTGTCTTAGGCAGGATTCCTTCACTGGAAATTAGGCGCCTGCAGAGCAGGTGTCTAAGTTGATCTAGGTATTCAAATCTGTGTTATAGCTAAGAGAGACTATATGGAGTCAGTTTATTTGATTACAGTCTGATGTACGTGACTAAGTGCCGCTGAATCTGTTGTCCAGCACTCCACTGATAATAACAGAAGCCTTGCTGTTAGGACATTGTAAACACCCACGTTTAATCAAATTCTGCTCTTTGTATCTCATTTGTAAGCAGATGAAAGAAGAATAAATGTCAGTATCGGAACATAAATATGACTTAAACCCCTGGACTGCATTCAGCAGTCAGGGGATTCTGGATACGCTGGCAGAGGAGTCACTGGACATACAATTAAGGCTGGAAAAAACCCTGCTTTTACAGAAACAGAATATAGAGGTTTGTAAATTTGGCTTTGATCCTAAGTAACAACTTAAATGAGAACTAAGGCACCCTAGAAGATACAAGCATGAAGCTGACTTGCAAGTAACCTGTGTCCAGTACTCTGTGGGACACAGAAATAGGGAGAACACAGAGGACTTGAAATAGAGCTCTGTATACCCCAATAATTACTGTGAACAGGTGGCTTTTACATGGGATGTCACTTTTAGCTGCACCAGAAGTTCATGTTGGCACTAATAAACCTTAATAAAAATGTATTTGGGTATACATTCAAAGAAGATTTGATTAACAATTTTTGTTATATGACAAAAAAAAAATAAAAACAAGTTATATCCAAACATTCCAATAAATTCTGCTTCCAGCTGAACCAACCATCACTGAATAGTCTGCCACACAAGGTGGTCACATCTCCTCTGAGACAGGCTCTTTGATACATTCAAAGCTTTTTGACTCTGGTGCAGTCTTCTGCCATGCCCCAATTGTCTGGTGTTATTTTACCAAAACTCAATCCAAATTCCCTGTTCTTGCCTCAGACTAAGCTTGATGAAACAGTATACTACGCATTTGCAGTATGATTCTGCTTCTCAGCTACAGGGATCAGACAATGCTGTTTGTCTTGTAATCTAGGCACTAAACACAGATCTTAAAATACAAATCCCTTATAGCAAACGAAGTTGCCACGTGTGTCCTTAAGATTTCTACTGGTGTTGTGGCTGGTATGTTTTCAGTACACCCAGATCTTCCTCAAAACTGCTGTGAGAAAATATTCACAACCTTTGAAGGAGTATCTCCAGGTTATTCTGGAAGGACTTGTATTGCAGTCCTTTTTTAGATTCCCTGAATCCCACTTTCTGCAAGGAGTGAATATTTTAATCTTGATATGCAACAATGCAAAGCCACTCTCTGACTTCCTAAACTACTAGAATAGTCTTCCTTGTTATGAACAAGAACTTCTACACCTTATGCAGGATGAGACTGAGCATTTCCTTATCACAGTGATTGGTGTGGAGCTTTAGAAAGAGCATTTTATTTTCCTAGAAAAATGTTACATGTGTGTTCTTTGCCTGCCTTAGTATCTATCTATCAGTACATCTGTCTTCATGTAATTACATGCATGCATATACACTGAAATCAAACATTTTCATAATGCTTCCCATGAAAAAGGCTGTCTCTGTGTTAGTCATTGCTCTGTTATAAGCAGACAGCATCAGTAACCAACACAATAACATGTCTTTAGTTTAGGAAAAAAAAAAAAAGATTAAAAAAAAGTGAGCTCCTTAATATTTATCCTAAGGTGCCAAGAGGATCAAATGCTTATGTTTTTAGTGCTAAAATAAAAATCAAAGTACACACTGTTTAAAGACTTACAAAAAAGCACCTCCCACCTGAAAATTTTGTTACGTAAGACACTGTTATTACCTAGTATTTAATAAAGAGAATATGACTGATTCAGCCCAAGAAAAACACAAAGGTCTCTCTTCTCCTTGTTCAGAATTGAACAAGCTTTAATACTCTGTTGAATACTTTACTACTGAGAACGTTTCAATGTAGTAGAATTTGTTTCAAAGTAATAGATTTCCTGTTAGAGCTAGTTTGTCATATCCGAGGGGATGATTAGTCATGATAAGCCAGTGGCACTATTACCAGGATTTTTTTCAGAAATGGGGGGTACTGATTAATTTCAGAAATATTAGCTACTGAAAGCAAACATCAATACTTCAGAATGGATGAGACACTTGGAGTAACAAACAGTTGCCAAAAGGTGAAATAAGCTAAGACCAGGGAGCACATCAATTAAAGGTGTAAAGTCACATAATTTAATAGAAAACTATGTTTTGCTTACTTGATAAAAAGAGACACAGGTCCCTGCTGAGTATTGATGGCTAAGAGGGAGGAACTGAATGTCCAAGGTTGTGCCATGGGCTATTATATAACAAATCATATCGAAGTTTTAAGAAATAGTTAGCACCAATGTTTGTTTTGTTTTTTTTTGTGCTGATATAAGATGAAACCCCAAAAGAAAGACTCAGATCAAACACATACATTTTTCCCATAGATGAAGTGTTTGCATGGCAATAATAATAGTGTAATAGCATGTAAGAGGCATTTCTGAATACTTAGTACCTAGCACATTAGCCAAAATCTGTCTAGATCCCAATCGGTAGATACTGCAAAAAGTAATATGCCAAAGTCCTTTGTCCCATACAAGTGAACATGAAGACATCTAACTAACAATAAAATCTCAGTATTTACAAGAATAATTTATTAAAACAAAACGGTATAACTGTTCTCTCAGTTTTACATGCCAAGTTAAACTACACCATCCAAGTCAGAACCGTTTACCTAAATGTTTTTGCTTCCCATTTCTATGATTTCACTGCTGTGCTGTTTGTCTTTATTGGTTTTCTTTCAGTCATAAAACATTTTTATATATTCCTTCTCTACAGAAATTCTTCAGTCTGACTTTTCACATAACCTTTTCATCTAACTTTTTTTCTGCACCCCAAGTGTGGGTGATCCAACATTTTTGGTTAGAAGATGTTGTTGGCAGGAGTATGGAAAAGAGTAACTGGTCAGTTCTAGAGAACAAATGGGTTATTTATTTGATGCTGGGAGGGAATGGTTGGGGAATGGTTGTTTCTCTCTTCATTATTTTCAAGGGAGGAGGGAAAAGAAGACACCAGTAATACCATTAAATATTTATTCCTCTTTCCCCTTTCTGCAAATGGTCACAGGGTAGCTCCAAGTTTTAACTAGCGAGGCGGAGAGAAAATTCAGCTTTTTTTGGTGATGATGACCTTATGTGGTGGGTTTTATGTCACTTGGTAGACTGGCAAAATCCACTGGGGTGGATGAATCAGTTAATGTGCTCTCCCTTGCTCCTCTCTCTGTAATTCACTGTCACAGTAAGGACAGCTGCTCAGAGTAACTGCTCATTAGCTGATGTTTAAAATCTAGTTATTCACAGAAGCTCCCAAAACTTTGCCATAATGTGCTGGGCTCCTCCTTGGCAGCTTGGGGTATGCAGTTCATCTGGCTGCCTCTACAATGAAGCAGGTTGTCTCTGGAAAGGACCAGAATAAATATATAGAGTAATAGCAACAGCTTCAATGGTCCTGCAAACATTGGGACAAAAATAAAATCTGAGATAGCACTTGATTATATTGCTTGGCTGTGTAACCATGGCAAGAGATGAGGCTTATGATAAAAAATACATTTATGACACTTAGAAAGAAGTACATGATAAAGATGTCAATAATTTGACCTACTGCAAATTCATAAATGTAAAATGGGAATTCTTTCAAAATTAAAAAGTGACCAGAACTGACAGTATCTGAAAGATTACTTTTGCATTCAGACACATGAAAGCATTGAAAAAGTCATAATATTCTGTAGATTTAAAGATGAGAAGGATTTTTTTTTTGTACAGTAAAATGCTGCTTCAATCAAAAATTACTTTTTTTAAGAAAGTTTATGAGTAAATGAAGACAGAATTCATTTATGTTTCTAAAATGTTTTTTTAAAATGTTTGTCTTGAGGAAATTATATTAAAACATATGTTATTTTAAGAAGTGGCCATAAAACATTCTTCTTCAAAAGATTTTTAGCAATTAAAATTTCTGGTTAGTCTAGTGCTTTTTAAGTCTGGAGTTTTTGGTGTGTTTCAGTTTAGAAAAAAAAAAAACGGATTCCTCAGCACTGACATTTTTGTTTAGTAATTCATCGTTAAAGTCACAAACAGATTTACCACAAACACCATGGTAGTACCTGTTAAAAGTTCCAAAAATAAAGAAATTGATATAAAATAAAATTTGTTTAAAATTTCTAGCTTGATATGAGATTGCTAACCCATAAAATTGGGCTTCAAACAGAAAAATCTGTAGAAATACAATGCTTGAATATCTACCATTGATAATCATTAGTTTCCAATATATTTAAATTGTTCTCCCTTAACAGTTTTAAGAACTGTGTCAGAAACATTCTCATAATGTCAAATCCTTCATGAGAAGTTCTCCTGACCTCCTTGCATTCACTTGATCCCTATATCGTCTGTGGCTTTTTGATTATTGAAGTGGTGGCATTTTTTCACTATTATATGATCTAGAAAACAAAAACCAGAAAACCCACCCCAGTGTGTAATATTGTCACAGCTGTGTGTCTATGTGTCTGCTTATGCAAGGACATTTTTTTCTTTATTCTGCAGTGATGATCACTGTATTTTCTCTTTTTAAATTCTGTTCTACTTGCCCATCTTCAGAAAAGTATTTGCGAATATGTTCACTAAGGGGGTTGAGATCCCACCTATTTAATTCAAATCTTTCTCATGTTTAACTCAAAATATTTTGTCATTTTTTGGAGTAGATCAAAGATTATAGTTGCTTTTTGGAACTTCTTCATTTAATTCTGAACACATCTTTAATTTTGCTGCCCTCAAGTAGTTTAGGGTGTTTTAGAGTGCATGGAGTGCATTTGGTACAATGGTCCAAACCTCACAGTAATGGCATCACAGAGTGGGTATTGACATCAGGTGTTTATAGATGTTTCACTGAGAAAACCTATGTTTCACTGACAATGGTAATGTTGCAGAAGTGTGAAACATTTGTTAGATCATTTTTTTTCCTTCCAGATTTAAAGAAGAGTTTCAAAAGTCTCAATTTCCATGAGGTCTCAAGCAAGAAGGTTTTTTTCTTTTTTTAAAAATTATATCTCTTCTGAAGGTAATCCCTCTGAGTGGATGAAAAGACTTTCTAGGTTTTTTACATCTGAAGCAATCTAAGCTGCTGTAGAAGGTTTTTTGAAAGAATGAAATAGAATATAGGAAGACTGTCTGTGGTAGTGTACAGTAAATACTGGGACATTCCTATGTTTGTTTTTTATTGGCAGAAACCTAAACCAGAGCCTTAATTTTGTCCTGATTTTCCAAGCACTGAGTCTTCAAAGTCTTTTCTAATCTTGTTGAAGTCACTTCAAACCAGCATCATATTTATTTGATAATGTTTATTTCCTATCTGAATGCTTACTGGAACTTTTTTCATCATTCTGGGTTTTCTTCCCCCTTCTCCTCCCTCCCTTTTTGAGTTTGACTAAATCTGTGATGTTTTAGAAGGATTATGGAAAGTGTTTTTTTCTTTCTCTAAAGCTATGTACTAATTTACACAGGCTACTTAGATCTGCAATAATCTGTTCTCTGTCGCTTATCTGAAACTGCTGCAAGATTTCAAACTAACGGATGTAATATACTGTAATTCTGTTTTTCTTTACTTTTTTTTTCTTCACTAGATTAAGTCTCTGTGTAAATCTCATTAGGCAGGTCCATATCCCAGATCCTGGATTTTAATGAACCAACTATATATGACAGAGATTTACTGTGTATGCCCATGGGTTTTAAATTTAAGGAATTCAAGTCAGCATTATATTGACTGTTCTGCTGTTAATATACAATTAGTGTGAAAATAGTAATTAAGGTTTTCGGACATTTGAACTTTAATTTAAAAGTGTGGTACTAAATGTATCTTAATTTCTATGGAAGTTGCTTTTTTTGAACCTTTTTTTAAAAGAGGTTATTTGCTTATATTCTACTAGTGCCAAGAGCAAAGACAGTTGAAAGATCTTATTGTGTGGCTGTTTCCCTTATTTAAGAATTCTGATATCTACCAATTTCACAGTACTGTTAATTAATTATTCTGCTGGGGTCAACTTAATTTACTCTATATTTTTTTCCAAATATAAGTTTTCCAAGCCTAGTTGTCTACTTACATGCTAGAGACCCAAAGACCTGGACTTTGCAGCAAAATCTTTTCTCTATCAACTTTTAAAATATAATAAGAAATAAATACAAAGCTCTAGAAGCAATGTATTTCATGGAATCAACTAGATGATAAACTGCTTCAGAAGTTTTAGTTGGATCTGCTACTGTAGTGGTTGTATCTTGCCGCTGTCTTTCATGCAGTTCACGTAGAAAGGGCTGACTACTTACCAGCACATTTTAATGAAAACAGAATTTTGCTCTAAGGTATGTAATTTGAAAATCAATTAGGAAGTCTATGCAAATTAAGACTTGTTATTGCTAAAAGAACAGAAATGCTTCAAAATGCTATTGGCAGTTCATAGGATTCTGGGAGTGGTCTTCCTTGTCATTTTGACTTGTTAAGTGATGGTTCTAAGGTAACTTTAAAAATATTCTGCCTTAATTATGAAATTAACAGTTTGTCAGATCACACATTAAAAAAAAAAAAGAAGACATCAAATGAAGCACAGTACAAAACCTTTGGACATGTGGTTAGCTCTGCAGACAAGGGAACAGTGAAAAGGAAAAGTAAAAAAAAATATAATTCTTTCAACAACTGATCTTTGCAATGGAAGCTCTGTTCATATCTTTTCCACAGAGAGAATTTCTCATGTAATCAAACAAGAAATCTGCATTAATTAATTTTCAGCCATGCCTTTAATATGATGTTCTCTTTAGGGCTTCTGGGAAGATTCCTGGGTCAATTTCTGCTTGTAAGCTGGTTACTTTCCACTTTTCAAGTGGAAAAATTGCAGGAAGAGTAGGTAGAAGAAGAAAAAAGAGCACACAGAGTATTAATGAAGGAACTCTTCACAATTAGTTCTCCTAAAATTAGGATGTCATAGCTCAAAATGTTTATTCTCAAACACAGGAGAGAGAAGCAGGATGGCCAAATGCCACTGAGACCAGAAATTATATTATTTGAAACCAAATTCTCTTAAAAAAACCCAAACACCTTTAATTTTTATGTACGATCTCCCCAAACATAAGAAATCTGATTCCCCTGCAAATCTGGCAGTGCTAGTATGTGTAAGGGATATTAAATATGGCAGGCTTTCAATCCCAGCGAAGATTTTTAATTCGTTCTGTGATGAGATTCCAAATGTCCTCTCTTGGTTTTATGTCTAGTTCAATTGCCTAGATGTTGGTCACATCTGAGAGATTACCCTTCTCTGGCTGTGTGAGCAAGGAGGCAGTTATTTTGGAACAGATGATCCCTTGTCTATAAGACTTTTGAGATATTACATGAGGAATAGGATAGAAGTATTGAAATATCCTTAGAAGGAAAGTTAATTACATACTGGGGATAAAAACTTGAGTGTATTTTAGCTGACTTCGTTGAAACCAGACTTTCATTTGTGGTGGTTGTAGCAATGCTTTTAATATAGAAGCAGAAGGTTATTCCCTGTCAAAGAGTTATGTACAAACCAAAGCAATTAAGTGCCTAAGGCTAAGGCGAAAAAAAACCCTGTATTTTCCTGTAAAAGTGATAATCATCTTCTGTTGAATGACTTACAGGGTGGTTGATATATATTACATCTTTTTTAAAGTTCCTCAAAGTCTGGCAACTCTACTGAAGTTGAAGCCTTTTTGTTTTCAGTTATAGGTAATGACTTAACAGTTTTCTGTTTTAAAACAAGAAATAGACACAATGACAATAAGTATTTATTTGATTATATGCAACAAAAATGTTATGGATGCTTCTGTTAAATAAGATCCAGTTGTTTATTTTGCCACCTTGCCATTTTAAGCCTTCTACTCCTTAGCATGGTTTAGATGTGAAAGTGAGCAGTCCTGCTGTTATTCAGACCTTATGTTTCTTAAAAGAAGAAACATGCTCAATGTTGACACGAGCGGGCAGAATCTTTTGTCCCTCTTCCAGCTTTCACAACTGACACAACCGGAAGACGACACTAAAATATTTCTGAACTTCTTTTAGAAAAGATGGCTGAAACAGAGATAAGAAATTACTCTTTGGAGGAAAAACAGTACTTCCATAAGTCCTTCAAATGCAGTGATAAGTACTTTACAATGATAGATTCTTTTTGGCTGCTATTCTGTACCAGTTCCACTGAGCTTGTTATAGGATTTCCAGCCAGCCCTACCAAATGATTGGAAAAGTCATTTTGGCACCTTCTTACAGTTTATGCAAGTGCAAGACAATCTATCCTACCCAATTATTCACAAAGAAGTATAACTGTTTTTTTCTCATAACCTTCAAATGATACAAAACATAAAGGAAGAGTCTTAAAACAGGCTTCTTTTTAAACTTTATAATGTCTACATATCGGCACAATTCTCAGTAAGCTCTGCAGAGAATAAGCATTCAAATATCTTGTTTGTGAAAGCAAATGTTTTTAAGAACAAACTGAAATAAAATGGCAATTTAGGTAAGAAATCTTAAATTTCTTGCAATTCATAAGATCTGACTTTCACAGAGGCACTAGAATGGTGTTCTTACATTGTGCACTTCACAAACAAAAGATTTTTGTGTTTTTTACAAGGCTTTATTAGGCATGCCTGGAATTTCTCTAGACTAAAGAAAACAGTCTAAAATCAAGGAAATAAGCATTATATGTAAAAAAAAAGAATGATTGACAAAACCAGAAAGTAAAAAAAAACAACCCACAGAGACAGACATAACCACAACTGAAGAAGTTATTATGACTTGGGAACTTAAAAAAGAAGAAATCACATCATTAATCTGCGGTGTTTCTTTTTTTGTTTTGTTTTTAACGGTCAGGTGAAATATTAAATGTAGACTTCGCTCAGCTGTTAGAAAGCTCATTGTAAAAGCTGCTGTTGGCGCTGAGATGGATGAGAAAAGGATTCTTTGAAGTACAGAGTACTGGGTTAAACAGGCATTGAGGTCTATATGAATAAAAGATAGACATTTCTGTAACAGCAGCAGCTGTAATGTCTTGGTGCTATGGATCCCTACACCCTGTGAACCACTACACAGGTGTAGCGTACTTCTGTTCTGGTGTGCTGTGGTGCAGGGTTGCTGCTGGCATGTGCACCTTCCATGCCTAGAGCGGGAGGAAAACGAGAGTCAGAAAGAACTAGAGGGTTATAATGTTCGGGTGGGAACAGACACCAGTGAGTGTCACTGTAAAAGTCACCACTTACACCTATTATGAAAGCACAGCAGAGAAAGAAAGACGTGTGCAACCTGCTGGACATCTGAGGGAGGCAGAGAGAAAGGTGGAGAGTAGGAAAGAAGTAAATCCAGTACATTAAAGGAGGCCATTATCTTGCATGTTTGTATTGATGTGGAAAAAATCAATAAAACTTTGTGTTGGAAGTTAAGGTTAGAGAAAGGAAGCTTGTTTTATGCAGAAAAGAGGCTTATTGGGAAATGGAAAAACATAAATGGAAGAGAACTAAGACATGATAAGAGATAAAAAAGGTAAATTTCAAACATAGTCCGAAGTAAAATAAGATCATTACATTTGATGAGAGCTGGAAGATTGTGTATATATTTTCCCAAAAGAGGAAGGATTGACAGGAGTCAATCTACCCTCACGAAAAGAGTTCACGAAATAGAGAAGGGTTCACATCACTGTGAAATCTACTACTGTAGCATTCCAATACGTTCTCTGAAGTGTTAAGAAACACATGTGAGAATATAACATGAAACTACAAAAGCAAGAGGTTTCACAAAGAGGACTATAGGGGAGAATAAGGAAACAAGGTTGAACACACAGACACCATAAAACCTAAGGTGATGATAATGCAAGTCAACAGAAAGAGAGTCCAGTACAACAGAAGAGAATTAGAACTATCCTTCATGATTTATGGTCATCATGAAAATTACCTGGTCCTTGCTGCCAGGGACAGTTAGGTGATCAAAGATCAGAAATAGAAAAAGGTGTTGCATTGACTGTGCTTTAAGATGGCTGTAAGTGAAAGAGATGGAAGGAGATTGGGATCTCAGAAAAGATACAGAAGAAAATAAGCAGCATGTGAACAACTCATCTTCCATCTTGTCAGTTTGCTTTTAAAGTAAATGATAACAAGTATTGAATAACTCTTTAAAAGGAAATACACAAACAACTTTGAAATGTCTGAGTGTTTTAATCTATGCAGGCACAGTATAATTATCTTATTGTGATGACTGCTATTAAAGAATACATTACACAAAGGAGATTAAACAAAAGGTGTGGAGTACTTGGAAGGTGACAGGTGTGGAAATATGTTATTAAAAAGTATAATTGAATGGTCAGAAGGAAAACAAAAAAAAACAAAAGACAATCTTGTAGTGTACTGAGTGAGTATAGTTATGGGACATGCAAAGGCAAAGGTATGGATACGGTGTTAAGTATTACTTGCTTTGTTGGAAGGTAATGAAAGTTGAATAAATAGATTAAGTAAGAACCGATGTTACTGATGCTTACTGTAATTCCGCAATGAATCAAAGGATGACTGAAATCAGGAAAAACAGTAGTGTTTTATGATTTCAACAAATATTTATCCATGTAAAATTGATGAGAATTAAACATCTGAATTTTAAAATCTGTTAGAGAACAATACAATGGAAACTTTGAATCATACTAACTATTAAGAGAATATCATCAGTGGTGGTGTTCATCTTCATGCTTACTTCAACAAGTATTTTTATTTTCTAGTCTAACTTCAAGCTTTTCAAAATTCTTTATCTCATGCTTTGAATCAAACCTCTTTAATGAAAAACAGTTTGCAAGTAAATTCTGTTTTGAATGCTAGTTCTAAAATCTAGATGAAAGCGATCACAGTATATGTTACCAGTTATTTCGGCATGAATTTTGCTTCATGAAAATAAAAGTTATGTCTTCAACATTTGATCAGACCAGTCAGTTAATGTGTCTATTTTGAATGTAACCAAGTTGGTTTGCCACAGTGAAGAGCGTTACAGAATGGATTAACATACGAAAGCAGAGATTAAAGTGTATGTTGTATGGATTCTGTTGGCATTATTATTTATTTTACAGACTAAAAGTGTAGACCTATCAAAATTAAACGTCATTGTTTGCTTTTTCCATTATTAGAATTAAAAATGTATCTACTGACACGTGCATAGCTGTGTTACATTCTGCTAGTCATTGTTGAAAAATATCCAAGTTACATCATCCTGCAGCACATGAATAATTCTCTTTTGTTACAGTTTGGATGTGGAGTAAAAGGAATAAGTGAAACTTTTATATGTTGTGGAAGTTTATATTGCATATATATGCATAGATAGCAACAATTATTGGATCCAATATGAAGCATTACATTCCTTAATAAGCAGCGTATCATCTCACAAGGCACTTTCTCGTTGTTTTGGATCTGGTTTTTTTTTTGAAAAAATATAATTTCAGTTTGTTCACAGAAGATCTATTATTTGAGTTGTTCTTTATAGCTATTAATAGAATAGTACATATGTAATTGATAGCTATCCTGACTTAGATACAGCAGCAGCGACACAAGGTCTGAACTATGAAGCTGTATTATGACATTGAGCGAAAGTTCACATTGTGCTTTCCACACTTAGTCTGGGGAAATGCACAGAAATTCACAGTGCACGCTATTTAGTTTTCAAGTCTCTCTCTCTAAATCAATTGAAGTAGGCCTTAAGTTTTGTCTCATTATTTTTGTCTCTAAATCAGTTGCTGTAGGTCTTAGAAAGAAATTTCTAGGAAAAACTAAAGTGATAAATATATGAACACTTAGCTATTTTAAAAGTCTTATTCCAGTGACTATATTAGGCGGGAGGTGCTAGATTTCTAGGATGAAGATCTTATGATGAGTAAATAGTTTAGTTTTGTAAAGTGACTTGTGCACAAACTTTATTCCAAAAGATTTTTGAAGTGCTAAATAAAACAGGTGAGCTTAAATAATAAATAATAACACAAAAAGGAGATTTAAAAATAGTTTGAGTATAAGGAAAATGCAGAAAGATATAAATAAAACAGACCCCTGGTGATGGAGGTTGATAATAAATGAAAGTTCACAGGCACTGATATGAAAATAATTCTCTAAGCTAATTTGCAGTAAAAGGTAAAATTTCTATACTTGTCAGATGAGGCAAATAAAGCCCTAATTACTTTCTAAGATGATCTCCATTCCCTCTCTGTCCTATATATCTATGATATACTGATATTTGTAGTAAAAGAGTAATCACACTTCATAAAAGGCATCTTTTCTCATCATTGGAAAGAAATATGAAAAAGCCAAGATAAAAATATTGGATGCGTCTCTCTTCTGTTGTCAAGAGAAGTTACTTTACAGTGTAGCAATACAAAGTGTAAAATCTTAAGAGATTTCTGCTTAGTACTTCAGAGAAAGGGGTCTCTGCACATTTAAATGCTCAACACGAAGAAAAGCCTGTGAATGTGCCATAAAGAAGATGATTTAATGAGCTCAAATATATACATGTGTGTGTAATTAAAGAGACGGCATCTGGTTTGTTTGTTTGTAGTTTGTTATGAAATGTATATCATGTTTCTCTGAAAGAGCATGCTGAGCAGCTGAGCGCTTTGTGCTTTCTCTCAGTTGGTGAAATCCCCCTGCTAGCAGAGGGGGCTTGCTCTGAGCATGCTTGGCAAAGAGAAACTTCAGGGGTGCAAAAGGCAAAGCAGAAAAACTGATGTAATATTTAAGGCATAAGAAAGCAGAAAGCCTGGAGAGGGAATGTAAACGTACAGTCAGACTGCAAAGCTGATGGAAAGAAAAAAATATCCTAAGGACCTAGAGGAGTTAGGAACTGCTCTAACTGAGCATTAGAACAGAGGCCAAGAGTATAGAAAAGGACCTGCCCTGCCAGGACACAGTGACTTGGGGGAGATCTTTTTATAACTATTCTTGTTTTTTATTTTTGCTCAGAAAATGGATTTTCTATACAAAAAGAAAATTGCTTACAGTCCAAGAAAATCTGTCTTTTCAATGAAGGGGCCATTCGGACATTTGGGGATATTCGTGTTAAAAAGGATCTATTGGCAGATCCACCTTTCAGCTTTGACCTCTTGTACTGATTTTGGCTAGGATAGAGTCAATTGTCTTCATAGTATATGGCGTTATGTTTTGTATTTGCTACCAAAACAGTGTTGATAACACAAGGATGTTTTAGTTATTGCTATTGCTGAACAGTGCTTGCACAGCATCAAGTCCTTCTCTGTTTCTCATGCTGACCTCCCAGCAAATAGGCAGAGGATGGGCAAGTAGTTGGGAGGGGACACAGCTGGAACAGCTGGCCCCAACTGACCAAAGAGATATGCCATACCATATGACATCATGTTCAGTGATAAAAGCTGAGGGAAAGAAGGAGGAAGGGGGAGCGTTCAGGGTTATGGTGTTTGTCTTCCCATGTAACTGTTGGGTGTGATGGAGCCCTGCTTTCCTGGAAATGGTGTAACACCTGCCCGCCAAAGTAGCCAGTTGATTCTTTAATCTGCTTTGCTTACAAGCACAGCTTTTGCTCTACCTGCTACACTGTCTCTATCTCAACCCAGGAGTTTTCTCACTTTTAACCTTTCCAATTCTCTCCCCCACCCCCCCCAGTGGCGAGTGAGCAAGTGGCTCCATGTGGCTTAGGTGGCTACTGGGGTTAAACCACAACACCCACTTAGGGTCAGTCAAACCATGTAAGCTGTTTATCTTAATATTTTATTTAAATATAGAACCGTTTGCTAAGTTCTTTCTGGTTACAAATACACAATGCAGTTAGTTACATGAGAGAATATAATGATGCAACAGATGGCTATTTCACATTGAGTCTTTAAGTACACAGCTTTCATAAACCAGAATTAGTGATCAAAAAAACTGTGTTCATAATAAACAGCCTTTCAGCCTCTTCCAGTCCCAAAATCTGGGGAGGAGCAGCAAAAGGTTAATAGAACTAATCTGTATCAGATCTGCACCAAAAGAAGACTCATTTACTTGGCTTTGGCTGCTTCTCTTCCTTTTTACAAAAAAAGGGAATTGGTGTAATTTGGTGTAATTGGTGTACTTTGCCTCATAAGCGACCAAATTTAGTCATAGATGTTGTTTATGTATATTTATTTGCAAAGTTGATACCATATGTCTTTATATAAACAGTATGTAAAACACATTTGTTAGGTGGGTGGGGTTGTTTTGCCTTAAGTGGTCAGGATTTGTATTAAAGTACGGGCTTTACCTTTCAAAATGCAGTACTGGCAAAGAAGTATTTTGCTAATTTTCTAGAAACTGTGAATTCCAATGATGTATTTTATTGAAGGTTATATAAAAATGTATTGCTAACTTTTGTTTCCTTGCATTTTTTTAGGATTTATTTATACCTGTGGTGGAACGTTAAAAGGACTTAATGGCACTATAGAAAGTCCCGGCTTCCCATATGGATATCCAAATGGTGCAAACTGTACATGGGTTATAATAGCAGAAGAAAGAAACAGAATACAGATCGTCTTTCAGTCTTTTGCTCTAGAAGAAGAATATGATTATTTGTCATTATATGATGGGCATCCTCATCCTGCAAACTTTAGGACAAGGTAAAGAATAAACATTATTGAAAAGTAACTTTTATTCATAATATCTGAGAAAATAGCTAAAACTAATATTTTGAAATTATGGATTCTTTCTTATTTAGACTGTAAGGTGCACTTTCCTTAATTACTCATACATGTCTTACAATCTATATGATGTGCTTTAATTCTAGTTAAAGTAAGTGTTAAAATTAATCTAACCTTCATACAAAATTTGTGGCCTGTGAGTGGGCCTGTGAGAACCTCATGAGGTTCAAAGGGGTCAAGTGCAAGGACCTGCAATACAGACTGGAGAATGAATGGGTTGAGAGCAGTCTTCTGGAGAAGGACATGGGGATATTGGTAGATGAAAAATTGGACATGAGCCAGAAAAAATTGGACATAAGCCACTTACAGCCCAAAAGGACAACCATATCCTGGGCTGCATCAAAAGAAGTGTGGCCAGCAGGTCAAGGGAGGTGATTTTTTTCCCCTTTGCTCTGCTCTTGTGAGAGCCCACCTGGAATATTGCGTCCAGTTCTGGGGTCCCCAACATAAGAAAGACATGGACCTGTCAAAGCGGGTCTAGAGGAGGGCCATGAAAATGATCAGAGGGCTGGAACACCTCTCCTATGAGGAAAGACTGAGAGAGCTGGGGTTGTTCAGCCTGGAGATGGCTCCAGGTAAACTTTATTGTGGCCTTTCAGTACCTAAAAGGGTCTTACAAGAAAGATGGAGAGAGACATTTACTAGGGCCTGTAGCAACAAGACAAGGGGCAATGGTTTTAAAATGAAAGAGGGTAGATTTAGATTAGATATAAGGAAGAAATTTTTTACAACGAGGGTGGTGAGCCACTGGAACAGGTTACCCAGAGAAGCTGTGGATGTCCCATCCCTGGAAGTGTTCAAGTGTTCAAGTGTGTAACCTGGTCTAGTGAAAGCCGTCCCTGCACATGATGAGGGTTGAAACTAGATGATTATGGAAGGTGCCTTCCAACCCAAACCATTCTATGATTCTATGGTTCTATAATACTGTGATGAAGAATGTAATATGTATTCCTAATCAGGGAAGAGCCAGTTTTATTTTACTTTGCACAGTGCTACTCCAACAAAAGGATTCGTTTTCATGATATTATATGGCAAGTGTCGATTCAATGTTAATAATATTTTTTTTTTTTAACTATTGTGTAACAATTAGTTATCTGTCCATTACAAAGAAAACGTAACATGGTACTAGAAGGAAATTAGAATAGAAAATTCTTCATCTCTAATCTGTGCGGGATATGAATTCTGTTTATCAAATGGGTAATGTGGTGGGTTGACTCTCCCTGGATGCCAGGTGCCCACCAAAGATGCTCTGTTACTCCCCATGCTCAGCTGTACAGGGGAGAGAAAATTCAATGAAAGGCTTGTAGGTTGCAATAACGACAGGGAGAGATGACTCACCAATTACCTTCACAGGCAAAACAGACTCAACTTGGGGAAATTAATTTAATTTATTATCAACCAAATCAGGGTAGGGTAATGAGAAACTAAAAGCTAAATCTTAAAACACCTTCACCACACCCATCCCTTCTTCCCGGGCTCACCTTCACTCCTGAATTTCTCTAACTCCTGCCCCTGAGCGGCACAGGGGGATGGGGAATGAGGGTTGTGGTCAGTTCATCACACATTGTCTCTGCCACTCCTTCTTCCTCAGGGGGAGGACTCCTCACACTCTTCCTCTGATACAACGTGGTGTCCCTCCCATGGGAGACAGTCCTCCACAAACTTTTCCAACATGACTCCTTCACACAGGTTGCAGTTCTTCATGAACTGCTCCAGTGTGAGTCCCTTCCACGGGGTGCAGTCCCTCAGGAACAGACCAGTCCAGTGTGGGTCCCCCCACAGGGTCACAAGTCCTGCCAGAAATCCACCTCCAGTGTGGGCTTCTCTCTCCATGGGTCCACATGTCCTGCCAGGAGCCTGCTCCACTGCGGGCTTCCCACAGGGTCACAGCCTCCTCTGGGCACATCCACCTGCTCCGGCATGGGGTCCTCCACAGGCTGCAGGTGGATATCTGCTCCACTATTAACCTTCATGGGCTGCAGGGGGACAAACTGTGTCACCATGGTCTTCACCACGGGCTGCAAAGGAACCTCTGGTCTGGTACCTGGAACACCTCCTCCTCCTCCTTTTTCATTGACCTTGGTGCCTGCAGGTTGTTTCACATATTCTCCTCTCTCCACTGCCATTGGTGTTGCCCAGCAGATATGAAGAAATCTATCTCCAATGAAATTGGTTTTCTTTGTACTTCTGTGTTTCCATCTGCAATTTCCTGTTTCATGAGTTTTTGTGTGCTATTCTGATACCAGCTTCAGGAAAGAGGGAACACATACCTAAAAGATTTGAGAGCTGTTTTTCATAAAGAAAACCAAGAACATGTAATTTTCCTCCTTTCTGCCCACTCCTCAAAAGATAAAATTTACATGGAGATTTGATCACGTGTGGGAGCCCAAAAAGGCCCTCACTGTCAGTCAAGACTTCTACTGGTGAATCTACTCTGAATTGTAATCTCAAAGAGTATGTGAACAATGTTCCGCACAAGTGCAAAAGAATAAAACAATTATTACTGTTAGGAACTTATGGTATTTACTGAGTTACAGTTTTAATAAGTGTCAGAGAAAACAGGGGAAGAAAGCAAGCTAGGAGGATGGAAGGAAGAGAAAAATAATATCTTGTAAAGGCAGAAACTTTGTCTATCTTATTCAAGCTACTGAGAAGGCTTATATACATTTGTATGCACATGTATGTTCATATCTATGTATATCTATCTGTACACATAGATATATAGATACCTATCTACATGTATAGATATATGTGTGCGGGATTATTTTTATAATAAACTAAGCCTTCAAAGCCTGATCTTTGGGATAATTTTTTAAAAAGTGTTGATAACTTGAGAAGAAAATCAAGGAAGCCTGGCACGCTCAAAAGTTTTGGTATTTTGAATTTAGGATGCTACTACATTCTGGTGAGGAAATAGATAAGGCATCCTGTATAGTAAGTCAGCACTTAAAAAGGAAAAGATGATTAAGCCTCCATATAGATCTTGAAATAGACTACTTTTGAAAACTTACGAGATATTGCCAATGTGTGGGTGCAGTAAAAAAACAGTATGCATTTGTGTGAGTGGAGAATTGGGTTTTAAATTAAGAAAGAGTGTCAGTGAAATTATGCCAACTTTACTAAATCTTTCATGCTGACATGTATTTTCTCAGATTGCTGTAGCAAGCAGTAAGGTGATGTTTTCTAGACTTTTCTGTTTGCAAAAGATTTTTACTTAAGCATGCAAAGCTTTACTGAGGTACAGTTGTTTACGGAAACTTTCCTTCTAGCATGACAGCGGGTTTTATCATTTTACTTAGTGAAATTAATGAAAGTGTAATCAGATTACACTAGTCACCCTCCCTTTATTTTTGTAACAGGCAAAAATGTTTTCAGGGGACTACACGGGTACATTTGCAAAATATATAACTGGACAGCTAAAAAAAATGTTTCAGATAGACAAGGCTGCTCTATTTCTGTTGCTACTTCAATATTTTGATTGAAAAGGGTTTCTATATGACTGAAAAAGTTGGGCTACTTGTGAAGCTCATGGCCTCTGAGTCCGTCTTCATCCAGTTTTGTACTTCTTTGTTTAATTGTCATCCTAAGAATTGAATCTTGTTGAATTTTGCAGTCATTGGCTGTCTTCAGTGAATGCTTAATAGCCTTAGCTGGTTTAGATGGCACTTAAATGGCAGATAAGCAATAACAAATGGAAGAGAATCATGTCAGATATGGCCATTACAGAAAGTCTACAGTCAATATTACACTTTCATCTATGTGTTACTGTATATGCTTGATTTAGCACATGTAATATGCTCGATATTTTTCTCAAACTCTAAATAGACAAAACATAGAATAGTTAAAGCTGTGAACTAAATGTGATAAAATTCACATCTTTCCATAAATCATTTTTGCAATCACCTGCAAGAAGAAACCTGTTTGCAGAAAGATAATATTACTTACTGTGTTTGAACCAAGCTTTCCACAAAATTTCATACTTGAGAGTCTTTCTGGATCGTGTCATAGACACTGTCTATTTTTAGGGCTTTCTTGTTGCCCTCCCTGTGCATTTTTGTGACTTTTGTGTACCCCTTCTTTCACACTTATACATCTAGCTCCCTCAAAAAAAAAAAAACACCACAGGTTTGGGTTTATATGATTACTTTTAAATTACAACTTTGTATGCACCTGTTTTTGGAAAATAGCTAATACTTCTGACTGCTATTCTGAGTGAAAGTGTTGCATTTCCAGGTAGAACACCTGTTCTATTTTTTCAGAATTTCTGCCTTTCACATAATTTTTGTGTGTTTCTAGATGAATCATTTCAGCCAAGATTTTTGAAGATGCATATCAATAATATGTTTTCAATTTTCTGGATGCCCAGCTTGAGAAACAAGAGTTTTCTTTGCACTAGTGATGAAAAATCTCACTTTTAAGTGAAGTTAATGGAAGGTGTGGTTTGAACTGATAAAATATCACATAAATCAACTGCTTTGCAAAAGACCATCTGACAATACCTCTTGCATGTTATGAAAATATTTTTTAGTATGACTTGTAAATAATTCACTGTAGTAGCTACTGCCATATACTAAGGAGTGGCAGGAGCAGGGCTGCTCCACAAAGGGCACAAGCCAGGAGGAAAAGGTGACCCTGCTCAGGCTGTGCTCTCACGAACAGAGCAGAATCCTGCAGGGGCTGAACATGGTGGGGCAGAGCCAGGAACTGGTACAGGGTCCAACAACAGCACCCTACGTGGCAAGCGATGAACCAGGCCCAGGGTACCTCCAGGGAGTCCAGCTGTGAGTACTAAAGATGACCAGTTAAGGTCTCCCCAGAGCAGGACTAAGAGGTTCCTACAGGAGGCAGGGACAGGGACAGAGCTGTAGCAGGGTCTGGATGCCTCAAGTTGGGCTGAAATTGAATCCCTGGACCCATGGGCTGGGTGGGATGCCCAGTCAGGGACCAGGAAACCCTATTGGTTTCCTCAGGGCCCTGGCACTGCATAGAAAAATCTGGGAGAAAATTATTTAATACTTGCCTTTAAAGCAAGATTTACATATCGTACAAAAAAAAGTATGGCACTAACTATATGAATTGTTCATCGGGTAGCCTTCATGTCACTGCTTGAATAGTCGTATGGAAACCACAATGAATTTTAAAAGGTGCTATTAGTGGCAGTGATATGGTGCATATGTAGGTGGATGGGAGAATGGCAACCTCAATTCTGACATTTCCTTGCAAGTATTTTACTTTACAACTTGGATAATATTTTGTTTTCTTCTTTCTTTTTAAATAAATGTCTGAGTATAATGCATAAAATACTGTCAGTAAATACCAAAGTATATGTTTGTCCTTTTTTTTTTTTTAAGGAGTAAGGTGCTTAGAATTGAACACTACTTTTAAAAGAGATGTCATACTCAATATTTTTTAAAATATAGTTTTCTGCTTTAATGAATTACTCCAGCTTGTAGTGTGATATTAGATATAGCTTTAAATAATGGAATAATAAGTTGTGATTATATATGAAACCTCTGTTCATAGTTCCAAGGGAATGTATTTTCCAAAATTGCCAGTATCTAACCAGTTAATTGATTTGAAATTTAAATATTCATCACAAAAATAGCATTACATTAAATCAATGAAACAAATTCAGATCTATTTTAAACAGAGAAAAAAAATCATACTTGCTGCAATTGTGCTGGAATAAACTGAATAATTCAATCTAGTATATTTCTGTCTCGTGTTGACTAAAAGAATACATTTATGTTCAGAAAGCAGTTTTGTAGTAACCAAAATTATGTATTTTCTAAAGTAAAAAATAAAATTATTTAGAAAATGACAAGTCTACCAGAATGTTCTTGTAAAAAATATCAGAAAATTTCACTGTGTCATTTCCAAAAGGACAGATATGGTATGGAAGTTTGGAAAGCTCCACTATTAGCAAACAGATATAATAATTTTGTGACAGCTATTCATTTGTTTGCTTAAGTGAAAAGAAGTATGGATGTGTTTATTTAAAAATCATGAGAACTGGAGGTGTGACAAACTGGCGCAAACTGGTATTTTTGAACATTTAATAAATATATGTTCTGCTTGTGTTTGAGAGCCTGCAAGACCAGCACATATCTGCAGAGATATTTTTAAATGTTGAAATGGTCACTGTGACCAAATATCTAATTGGATGAATTAAAAACTTTTCTCTGCCTACTCACGGTTAATTTACTCTCAAGAAATTTGGATAGAAGCAGCTTTAACATTCTCAGTGTTTAAAAGGTGAGCTAATACTCATCTTTTCTAATCTCTTGTTTTCAAGCAAGATGAATCATCCTTTCATCTACATTCCCTGCTGAGGCAAACAAGAATCAAATGCACGGGTTACCTGATCAGAGCTTCTGAGCTGCATAGGAGAAATTCACTGAAATTACTGGGACATCCACTGCCTTTTCTCTATCAATGAATTGCTTTCTCCACAAATATCTGACCCCCCTGAGTAGGCCTACATTTTTAATATTTATGCCCCAACCACCTGAAGTGAAAAAAAGTTTTCAGAAGATTAATACATAGATCGTCAGCATTTCAGGGTGGTTCTGGTGTTAAATGTAATGGGGTATGCTCTCTTCATCCTACTACTTCCGAATGTTTGAATTTTGTACTAAACAAACAGACTCAGACTTTGATAATGGTATTGCAATCTACTCAAAAAAAGAAATTGTGATCACATAACAGACGAATAAGCTTAAAACTAAACTTCAAAAAAATTAAAATATTTTTTTTAATTTCATAGAATATGGAATAAGAGATATTGGTCCACTTAGAATACATGGTACTGACTACAAAGTCAAAAATAATATTTTTGGTCCAACTAATTAAAAGCAGACAAAAAAATTGGGAGTAGAAACATGTAAAATTACAATAAATCCTTCATTTTAATTAATGCTGAATATTTTTAGGGTAGTAGGCAGGTGAGTTGGCTGCTTACTTTGCTGTGGGCTGTCTGGTGCACGTGCCAGGACAAGAAGCCAAACTGGCTGCTCTGACCATGCCATAGGAGTTGGACCTGCTTCATTGGTCTAGAGGACCACAGTAGGAGCAGGATGAGTGCTTTCCCCAGCTGGTAAGGGAACACCCACACGGAGTGTGAGTTGAGCACCCTTCTGTCACCCTGTCAGGGCCTTCTCCTTGCCTGATAGCATTGTCAGATACCTGTCTTTCCATCATAAATGTGCCAGGTATTACTGACAACATAATCAAACACGGTGTTTTAGCCCAGAACCCGTTATAAATTTAAGGTATACTTTCTCTGAATAATTTAAATTATTTCGGTTTTACACTGTTGAAATGCTAGCATCACCCATTCTTTTTTCTGCATCTAAAATTTTATTGAAAAACATTCAAGGAATGGTATAAATTAAACCAAAACAAAATAAAAACAAAAAAAATCCCCACAGCAAAATCAAGGATACTTTAGTAATTTTCCAACTGAAAAATAAATATCACTTATTAAAATACTAACAATTACAAATTTTAGAAGGGGAAAAATATATTTCTGGAAGACTAGATTTTGCCTATAAAAGTTTCTATTTTTAAAGTGGAATAATTATAGTTTACATCTTACATGTGCTAAATTGTCAAAATTATCTTACAGAAATCTTACAAAGAAGGAAGGCTAGCTAAAGAATGAATGTTGGCAATAAAATAGCAGAAAATTCTAGTGCCCTCATTTAATAGCTCTGTTTTCTATTTTTTATTCTAACTATGCTGAATATGTGTTTCTCCTTTTAATAGACAGAAGTCTGGGTCAAACAGGCGGCAATCAGAGTATGCTGCTAACACGAGTGCAACCTTGTTGCTTGTTACACGTCATTTAATGCCACCCTGGTAGCTACAGTAATATTTTTCTTCTGACTCAGACTCTTCTGGTCCTTAGAACTTTAACCTTAATTCTTTGTGAAGGTTGATATCTATGTTACATCCTTTACCATCTCCCAGCCAAACTTGTTACCTTTTTTTTTTTTTTTCAGGAATCTATTATGCAATTAGTTGTTAGCAAATGCCCCAATCTTTCTCATACTAACTTTCATCAAAACCAGAAGACAGAACCACGCATTTTTTCCTTGCTTTTGCCTCCTTCTTCCTCCACTTCTGCTGTGTCAGGGATTCCACTTGCAGAACTTCTGGACTTTAAGCCTTGTTTTAGTTGCTCTTTCCTTTTCCACTTCCTTTGTCTTTACGTGATCTACCATACTACAAGATGTAGTACAGGGTGCTCAGAGCTAGCGCCAGTGCCTTGTCTGGGCAATCTGCCACGATGGTGTGTTGATTCTTTCTGAATCCAAGCTTTGTTGTATGTAGCTCCTCTTTACTTCATGCACGTGTATGCTTTTGTTTTTTTCTAAATTCTTTCTCATATGAACAACGCCTTGTTTATTTAAACCATATAAAGACCCTTTCTGAGTATTGTTATCATATGGCTTATATTATTGACATTTCAAATCCTGTTATTAGGGTTGTCCTCTAAGTTAGTTCTGTACCTTTCATCTACTTTCACAAATATTGCTCAAGTTAGCAGACTCAGTGCTAATAAAATAAAGGAAAAATTGACAACTCTGTGAGGTTCTAGATTAAATCTGACAGAGAAAAAATCCCTTTGACTATTTGGTTATTAAGCCTTTAAGACATGTCAGAGTGGAATATTTGCAGTAATTCAGGTCTTCATTCCCAAATAAATTTGACAACTGCAAACATGCAAAGCTTCCTTTTTCATCGACCTGTTCAAGTCTTTTTGGATACTGATGTAGACCAAGAGTTGTTGATAGGGAGACAATGGGCCATTTACTGAACCTCAAAAATTTTCTGTTATCATCAGAAGCAACTGTATCTCTTTTAGTTTTTTCCATTCACGCTGTTTATTATGCGCTAAGTACATGTGCTTTTCTTCTCTCATCACTGTTCACTTTCTGTCCAAATTGGCAACCAGAGCAGAAACTGTGAACTGATTAGGATCAAATTAAGGATTCAGCACTTTGAAAACACTTTCAAACTGCTGATCATGGAGTCATTGATTTTTCTTTCAGCTGATCCACAGTTCTCCAGCTTTCCCCACTATTTGCATGGAAAGAGAAGAAAGGAATGAATCTCATTTGAGAATTTAGGGGCCAGTGAACAAACCCAAATGGGATGACACTCTCCACTTACAAAGAAAAAGAAAATAAAAAGGTATAAGTGCTAGTCGAAGACCAAAGAAGAGATAAGGAAACAGAAGGAAAAAAGAACAAAGATCAATGCAGACTGAAGAAGGGAACAATGGCAATTAAAAAAAAAAAAGAAAAGAAGGCACAGTGAACCAGCAATCAAAGTAGAAAATGACAGAAAATTAAAACTCATAAAAGAAGAAAATTAAAACTGATAAAAGAAAGTGCTTGTCCAAACAAGGTGCAACTGGTCTCTTGAATTTATGTTCACATTATTGTGAAGAAGCCAAGGTTTTAGCAGGTTACAAAAAAATGGTTAGACATTCTTTTAGCTAGCAAGGAAGTCCAAAGTTAAATGGTAAGGATTTAAAACCAAAACCAAACCAAAAACAATCAACCGACCAAAAAATATTGGCAATTATTTGAAGGTGGAGGTAACTTTCTGCTAACTGACCTTAGTAAGAGACTTTTCCATTATCAGCCTTCCATGGGATATCTTTCTCTGGAGTAACTGGGATAGCCAGTTTGGCTGCTTTGAAGTAGCTGATGGATATTGGTCCACCTGGTTTACTTGACTTGAAAAACCTCTTTTACAGCCTCTGAGGATTATTATCTTCTTTGGAAAAGCCAGTAACTAGCATTATACAGATGAAGAGTGCATATACCAGTTTTATAGGGAGTTGACTGTGGTATTGCTGAGAACCAGCTCTGCTAAATAATAGTTATATACTTTTCTTTGCATTGCTAAATTGCTTTATGGGATTTGAAACAGTCTAGGAAGCAAAGTTGATTTTTGTTGTGGAGACCACTTATATACCACATACATATATTGTTTAGTTCCTGCATGAATAGTATCTGCATGAATAGGCTATTTCTGTTGTTTTTGAAGACAGGCATGATCATTCTATTTTAATGGGTACGTCTGCAGAAAGCCAAAAGCAACACAAGTGTTTATGCAAATATATATGTGTGTGTATTTACATATACACTTACCAGAATGAAGTAATGTTTAGGCATGAGGCTTGAACTGGAGAACCTTTCTCTCTGTCTCTCTAATATTTGACTTAACTTGTGAATGTAATAGCTTATTACAAAAAAGTGGTTCCTATAGATTACATTACATTGCACAGTTTGAAGTGAATACTTTATCATCCAAATTATTCATGTAAATATAAAATAGGTTGTATTTTATTTCACATAAGTACAAGTTAATGTCAACAGCATACCAGAAATTCCTGAGTCTGCGAATCTGCTGATATGGAAGCGTGGCTTTTCCTACCTACAAAAAAAAAAAATAAAAATCCCAAACAAAAAAACCCCAAACCCCCAGACCAGATGTTCTTTCTAAGTATCATCAAAAAAAAATATCTCCAAATCTGCTGTCAGTTCTTCTGTAGTCAGTGCAGGTCTTCAGGACCTAAATGTAGCAACATAGTTATGCAAAAATGTCTTTTTCATTAGAATTTACAAATGTGGACATGAATTCATACAATTTTTTTTATATGGTCTTGACCAAATTACATGACTCCAATGTGCTTTAATTTTTGCATTGTAAAACACATATACTACACATCTACTTTTCAAGCTGTATAGGAAACTTAGTTGGTAATATCTATACAAAGGGCTGAAGTAATTTTGGTAGTTAAATCCTGCTTCCTTATAATATGAAATGAATGTTTATAGAGAAAAAAATATATTTTATCTAGTTTTAAACAATATTAGAAGTTCCTTTGGATAAAATTGATTTGCTTTTCTTGCTCGCAATTTAAAGTGACTTTCTGTACATCTGCCATACTAAAACTATGTAAGTAGACTAAGTTTTAACTGAGACTTGGAAGCAGAGAAGCCTCATCTCCTTCAGATCTTTCCTAATACTATACAAAAGTAATATTTTCTTGGACAAATGCTGTTCATTCTTATCTATGACCTGCAAGAAACCAGTAAATACATCTGTTGCCAAAGCCTGCAGATGAACCTTTCTCTAATACTCTTCTACAAGGTGGTTAAAGTTGTTGATGAGAGCACCTCTCTAGAATAACAAACATCTATGTACAAAGAACAGAGCTAGTATTTTGGATGTTGGAAAAAGTGAAACGAAAAAGGCCCAGTGTGATGTTCTACCTAATCAACATTAAGTATGAAAATGAGGAATGTTGTGAAGAGATAGTGTTGTCTGAAAAGAGGATTTGTTACCCGGTGTGCAACAGACTGATTCTCACACACTCAGGAGAGACATTGTTTATTTATTTCAGAGTTGCGCAAGGCTAGGTGCTTGGTGGTTTTCCACAAATCAAGCACACCAAAAATCATCACCTCCGTATCTTTTATACACACACATCACACTCTCATACACTGATCATACACTCTCAGCTGCAATGATTGGATAGAAATTAGCATATAATTATAATAAATGCTTAGTCATTTCTCACACTATTGCACATCCGCAGAGGAAAGTTCCTCACCTGGCCAAGGACCTTCCTGACCTGTGGGTGGGTATTTTAGTATTACAATGAAGTAGTTAAGTTAAAGACATCTAAATCACTGCTTTCTTTGCCAAGTTGCCCATATACATACGAAAACTTAATTAAGTCTGTACGTCTTTGATCTACACCCTGATATTCCAGGAAGTGTACCAGAAACACTTAAGATGGGTTTCTCTGATTTTCACCTTTTGGCTTTTAACTTAGCAATTGTTTATTGTTTTCCAAACTAGCTCAGCCTGCAAAAGCCGTAGTTAATTTCAACTCAGCAATAAGTACCCGATAATTGATATCAGTTAGATATAAATACATATAGATAGCATCTTTGATATATGTCTTTTATTACAC
This sequence comes from Ibidorhyncha struthersii, assembly GCA_013398815.1. Lineage (NCBI taxonomy): Eukaryota > Metazoa > Chordata > Aves > Charadriiformes > Charadriidae > Ibidorhyncha > Ibidorhyncha struthersii. The sequence goes on along the minus strand of VZSZ01003318.1, from coordinate 32,663 downwards.
CAACTTCTAAAAAAAAAAGAGAAATTTTAGCAAGAAACAAGTAAGATGTGACAGGGACGAGAAGAGATGCTATGAAGAATATAGCAGATCCATAGAAGCTCCCAAATGGAACTCTACATACAAAAAAGTGGTGGTCCTGAGAGAAAACAGCTGTACTTCCAGGCTATTTCTATACTGCAAATGTTCATATACCATTGTATTTCAGTTGTCATTTGAAAAGTAGCTGTTGATAAATTGCAAAAAGATTTGTACAGTTTGAAAGCAACAGTAAATATTAAAGGAGACAATTTTCAAATCATAACCACTGACACAAGTTTTCTCCCATGGCAAAATCTGGAATATAGTTTTTTTTTAAATCTGAAACTAAGTAATTTCTTACCTTACCGCCTTCATAGGAAGTATATAGTATGGTACTTGATGATCCAGCTCTCTAAATATAACCTGGATGAAAAAGTCACAGTGACATGCTAATCAAGGTAATTACCTCTCATAGCCATTTGATCATTAGTAATTGCAAAAATATTCTTTGCCTAGTCCCAGTGCCATTGTAAACAGGTTATAGCAGACCATGTGAAAATGAATCATGGCTGTAATAGTTTCTATTAGTTATTTTTATTTCCTCTGTGATTCCAAGTGATTATAGGAAGTTAAAACATATTTAAATATAGAATGGAAAGATTATTTAAAACATAAAATCATCACAAAATCCTCCATGCCAAGCAAAAAAAAAAAAAAAAAAAATCAAGCAAACCTCTTGATTGGCCAAAATAGAAAGCTCAGAGGTATGAAAAATAACACTATTCATTATGTAAAAAAAGTTAAAGTCATTGTTTTTCCAAATTAAATACTATAAAAAGTATTATAAAAAGGTACTATGTTTCCACATAAAAATACTATTTACTTGTCTCATTCTTGGGATGTGTATTATAAATTCTGTAATTATGGTTTCAGATAGGGAAAACAATTAAAATGGAGCTATCTTTCTTTTTTAAAATTAGAATAGAAAATGATGGATTTGACTAGGTTTTCCGATGAAAAAAAGCTCTGAATGTATTTGTGCCTTCCTCTTTTCACAATATTGCTTTAACTATCAAACTGTTGTCTAGAATTTATCACATTGCATTGCATTGCATTGCATTCCATTTCATTCCATTCCAGTCCTTAGTAAACGTGTGTTATCTGTCTCTGTTTTACCATTCTAAGCCCACTCTAATAAATTTTTCTCTGATTTTTTTCTTTTTTTTGATTTTACCATTTCCTATTCATAGTTTCTATCTATGAAATTACCACTTGTGAAGACCACTTTTTTTAAGATCTCACAGTGGTCTTCACTAAAGTTACAAAAAACCCTCAACTAAAAGATCTAGACAAGTTTTAATTTGTGTCATTGTATTTGCACCTGTAGTAAGCAAGAGTCTGATAGTCTTTCAGCCTTGGGTATATTGAACCTTGGAGTTACATTTGACATGATTGTTCAGTTTTGTGTGGAGGATTTTAAACTTCTCTGTCCCTGTGTTTTGAGCGAGGTAGGATAATCTTTCTATGACTAAAGTTTTCTCAATTTTTGTCTAGGGAAGTTAAATCTGGGAGGTTTTTTTGGTTTTGTTTTTCTGCAGAGTATTATTGGACATTGTTTTCTTGTTGTTTAGAACCACACTAGTTATTGATCAACATGCTGTAATACCAGGTTTCATTACTATGCTAATGTGATCCAGATTTATATGGCAGTGGTTCCTAACACTGATTTATGTGGTGCAGCTGTAACAATTTTTTTAACTGATACTAAACCATGGAAAAGCCATTTCAAAACCAGAGTTACTGGGTTTTCAAAATAATTATAACCCTCAACACAAAAATTTCTTTATTGTGCTTTTTGTGTATTGCTATTTTTTTTTTTTTTTAATAATGGTATTTGCTTAAACAAAGTGCTTTTTTTCACATTAGTATTTAGAGAAATGGTCAGTTATTGCTGGTATTGAATTCAAAGGGAAAATTCCAAGAAAGATATAGAACAGGACCAAGATTTAATGTTCTAAAAATACATATTCACTGTGTACCTTGTTAAAGGGATTGTGTCCTGAGAATAATTTTGTGTTAATTTCACACTTTGCATTATGTGTTTCAGTGGTTTGAAAAAGTTATGTTTAGCATTTATATAAAACATATATCCAAACAATACAGGGAGAATGAAAATATTTGAAAGTCTACGCATAGGTTTTTTGTTTGACTATCTTTATCAGTTAGAGTAGTAAAAAGTAATAACTGTTACTGCTTTTGTTGGAATGAAATGTGGGTAGCTCACTCATCCTCTTTTTTATAAGATATCCTGTTTGCAGTAATGATTATTTCCCTTAAAACTATTGTTTACATCACTATCTGATTCTATTTACTAAGAAGTGTTTTTTTAATGTCAGTAAAAATTACTCATATATAGAATTAAGATAGCACAGTCTAACCTACTCTTTGATGACTGCAAAACAGATTAGCTAAGTGGAATCATATTTGTATTATACATCTATTTTTATTTAAACTTATCTCCATTTATTAAAAGGTACAAGTTAGATGAAGACCCGGAGGATCTGTAACTATTTACAGATGTGTGTTTTATACATGCATAGCTATTATCCCATCCTAAATGCAGAGATAAACAGTAGCTGTATTTTCTTGCCTGTCTTCAGCAAAAGTAAGAAAATCTTTGAAAATTTATTTCCTGAAATGATTATGGTACTCCAAACATGAAAATAAATTTATCTGTTTGCTAAAATAGTAGATTCTCAGCACATAATCAAAAAGACCTTGTCGTATTGGAGGATTTTCCTTGGTAATGTTTAGTAAAAGTGTTACCTTGTAAGGAAAAGCAATATTGTATTTTGAAATCACTGTCTCTAACAGTGGAACAGTACAGATACTCACACAGCAGTGTGCTCTTAAAACTGTAACGGCAATTATTTTGTCCCTGCTGCAATAAGTTCTAGTTATTCCCTAATATTTAAAAAATATTAGAAAAGCATTATCTTTTTTTTTAACAGTAGTCCAACATTGTATGCTTTCATGCATAGCAAAATGACATGCAGTAAACTACATTGTCAAGGCATACAGAAAAAAGAGAAGAATATTCTAGTTGTGCATGGATAAGCTGCATTTTGTCCCTACATTGATGACTACTGTAATGCTTATCTTATTTACTATAACTATTAGGGAAAAAAATTCCCCTAAAACTGAAGAGCTCTATACTTTTACAACCTAAGTAGTCTGCTTCAGATAGGTGCTGGTTTTCAGTGGTCCTTTATGTGGTCCTTGTGTGAAAACCAAATAAAACCTTGGTTTTCAATTACTGAACAAATGTAAATCCTCTTTAATTTGGTAGAAATGTTCAGAGCTGGATAGTGGAGGAACTAAAGGCATGACTCAAAGCCCACGGAAATTGGTAGGAACATCGCGGGGGGTGGGTGGTGGGGGGTGCTGGGGGTTGGACTAGATGATCTCCAGAGGTCCTTTCCAACCCTGACAATTCTGTGATTCTATGGTGGTTGGTTACAATGGGTTTTGCATTAAATCCACTGCCCAATGGGCACTAAGAACCTCTGGCATAGGGGTGATGAATGCATATAAAAAAGTAGTGATGGGAATGACACACTTATTTTTTAATTATTTTTACATCTTTGTTAATTTTGGAAAGATTTCTCCTTTTTTAGATCAATTAAGGGAAGATTTCCAAAAATGGAGGTTAGAATAAGTTACCTGACAACCTTCTGCTATATTATACTGGATATAAAAAGTTTTACTGTCTTTCATGTAACAAAAAATTCCTCTCATAATTGCTATATTTTTCTTTTCATTTTATAACATGGGAGATATTTGAAGAGAGCAGTCAATTAATTTGAAAAGTTGTACTTAATTATTGAAATATTTTTTTAACAAATCTGAAACTTAATTATACTGTGGAGAGCTTTTTTCTTCCAAGAAATACCCTTTTTTTTTGTGGGGATGGAAACAGAAAAAAGCTCCACGTGCGTGGATTTTCTGTGGAGGAAGGAGAAAAGTTAAGAAAAAAAATCTTTCCAAGTCCATTTTTTTAATTTAGACTTTTCTCCTTTAGAAAAGGGACGCTATTTTCTATTTTAAACTCAAAGATAGTTTTCTTAAAAATGTTTTTCCATTTTCCTGCTAGAAATTTCTGTCAAGCACAAATATGTAAAGTTTGCTACAGCATTTTAGCTATAATGCCTAATATGGAATTAAATACTTAACTGCTGTGAGACTGAAAATGGCATGTTTCTATTCTTCGTGCTTATGGAATGTGTACGTTGTGCTTATGTAATAGATACATTAATTTACAACCCTTTAATTTTTTGGTTTTGAAAGATCATTACAGGGTCTCACTTATGGCATGATGGAAGAAATAGTGTCTCAAGTATCACAACTTTTTTCCCAGATCTGCCTGTCTCAGAACTTTAGATCTGTAAATGAAAAACCTTTTCCATTATATCCTGGCTTTCTTCTCCACTTTGTGTTTATTTGGTTGTGTCTGTTGCCCGATGTTTTTTCATTTTTTCTTGTATTGTGAATCCCCTCCCCTCCCATGCAACTGTAAAGTTTTGCTGCTCCTCTACCCGCCCCCCAAGGGCATTTCAGAATGGATATGGGAAATTGAAAGCTTAGTTTCTTACTACATTGGTAAAAAATAAAATCTTTGTACATACTTTTTTCTCTACTGCGGTGGATTCAGGCCCTGCCTTGAAGCACCTTATGCTCCAGACCACTCTGTAGAAAGATAGCAATAACCAATGTTGGAGGAGAGATATCTTCCTCTAGCATCCTTTGGACTTCCCTCTGTTGCTCTCTGTTGCATACTCTACCTATATTTTCTCCTTTAAAGTGAACAGGTGCCTGTGAGAAAAGTGGTTTGCTTTTGACTCAGAGTGCAAGTTTTCTGGAAGTAAAGGAATGAAATAAAGCCCATGGATTTGGGTTTTTTTTTTTTGAGCTACAGCACTCTGTCTTCCAGCTAATTTAGCTGATGAATTGGTAGGAGTTATTATATTCCTTGCCTTTACTCAATGATGACTTTATATTCTAAGTCAATGAGTTTTTCATATTAAAAGCATAGATACTGAAATATATGCAGATAGCTTTTCTTCCTTCACATGCTCTGCTACTACAACTTTATCTCTGTACCAGAACAGAAATAACATGTGGTGATAATATCACAAGCTTTTTGCTCATGGATGAAGTCCAAAACTCCACAGAATATTTCATATAAGTTGAAGCTGTTCTGGAAGTTCCTGGCACCTACAATGGTGATAAGCAAAATATGGCATCTCTCCTTTCCATATTGTGCTATTTTCACACATTAAGGCAAAGTTACAAAAGATAGTTGGGCTCATCTGAAAGCTTGTTGTCACTTATAGAAGCAAATCTGGCTCCCATATTCTTCTGTCTTTGGCTATGTGATCCTTCCCTTCCCTTCCATTGGCTCTGGCACTTACCAGGCATATCCATTTGTGGATATGCTTCCCGTTGCTAACTGGGTTTATTTTTAATGGGTTAGTTCTTCATCGGGGCGGTTAAATGAACCAGTTCACAGAGGAGTGTGCAAATGACTATAACCACTGCGAAGTCAGTGTCAAAACTGTGGGAAAATTTGAAGAAGCAAACCTCCTTTGGGGTTTAGAAAGCTCCAAGATCCACTAAAATGTACTGTACATCTTTACCCAGCTTTAAGAAGGAGAATAAACTTGGTTGTCATAATGTTCTAGCTGCTAGAGGCTAAAAATATGTACTGCTTGCTTCATCATTTTTTAATCCTAGTTACTTTAAGAACCTAGAATGTTTTAAAATGCCCTAAAAGTAGTTGGTTTGATATGTTTTGTTCTGATCAGTTTTTCTACCCAAGAAGCAGACAAATCCTCACCCTAGAGATTTTTAAAGACTCTGTGTATGGTAGTGAGATATCTGGCTCTTCTTACCATTTGAAGTTCTTCTTACTATTTTTTGTGTGTTAAAATAAATTGACTGTTATAGAAAAGATAATTATTTATAAAGTCTGTTTCAATTATGATGCTAAAGAAAGTGGAGAGTTGTATAATAAAAGTTTCACACTGGTAAAGGATGGTGGCAGTTTTTAGAAACATGCTTTGTAAAGAATATAATGATCATGGCAGGACCTGATGAGTAATTTATTGTTTAGTTCAAAGCAGCTGTTCAATTAAAAATGTTCAGCCTGGACCTATGATCATTATTTTAAAATAATAGATAGCATGAACAGTTTTGTATTTTGACAGGGAAAAATTGTCATTTAACAAAAATAAATTAGTTCATAAATCATATGTCGATTTGTTAATGAATTTTTGAATAAAGTATAAGTTATTTTTATTAACATTTTCAGTGAGAATAAAACTTCAAACCAGTCAGCCACTTCTGTTCAATTTTGTTTGCTTTGTTTTATAGGCTATCAAGACATATTCTATTTACTTATTTTAAACTGATTGAATCAACATATAAAAAGTGTAGGAGTTACTCCTATTCATATTTGAATTGGAATTCTTTTCAAGAAGCCTTTACATTCCTCACTTTCTTCCTAATCCAGTGGGCAAGTCACTGCTTCCTTGGAAGGAAAATTGGAAGATCAATCAGCAGTTGAATTTTACCAGGATGCTGCAGAGCAAGCTTGCAATACTCTTAGCTGCAACTCAACACCTTTAATAACTTCTCAACTTGTACGTGTGCATGCGCACATGCACACCCAAAAACTTAAACGTTAATTGGATTCAGACTTAATTGTCTATTACTCAATAGTGAAGTGTTTTCCCTTTCCAATACACTTTTGACATTTCAAAAATGTTTGTTCTGAACTGGTGTGTAAGAAAGAACATTACAGACTGTGGTTGGTTGATCTTGGCTGGCTGCCAGATGCCCACCCAGCTACTCCATCACCCCCCCTCAACAACAGGACAGCAAGAGAAAATAAGATAAAAATACTCCTGGGTCAAGATAAAGACGGGGAGAACACTTACCAATTACTGTCACAGGCAAAACAGACTCAACTTGGGGAAAATTAATGTAATTAATTGCCAATTAAAAAGGAAGTTGGATAGTAAGAAACAAACACAAAAACTAAAACACCTTCCCCCCACCCCCACCCTTCCCAGGCTCAACTTCACTCCGTTATTATCCCCTCTACATTCCCCCTCCCTGAGCAGCATAGGGGAGATGGGGCATGTGGGGTTGTGGTTGGTCCATATCAG